>JAKOGI010004723.1:0-21524 GCA_029747015.1 Carnegiea gigantea | reverse complement strand
TTTTTTTTTTGGGGGGGGGGGAATGAGTAAGTACAAGAAGACCTTTGATAGCGCTTCTCTCAAGGGATCTACCTTGCTAATCGTCATGAAGGATACAAGATAGCTCGGGGGACGGGGAGTGAGTAAGAGTGATGTCTGTCTTGAGCGATACTCTCATTTTCGCTATCCAGTCAGCAGTCATATTGCCTTCGCAGAAAACATGCTAGATTGTTGTTGTCGTAAATCTTGATAATAAATTGCGAATATCTTAGACCAGTATTTGGATTTGCCAAGGGCTACAAATTTCACCATTGACAGCTTGAATGATAATGCAATTGTCCCATTCATTTTGAAGGTGAGCTAAACCTGTGTCAAAAGCGTCCTGTAGTCCTTTTCAGAAGGTTATAGCTTCTGCGACCAGAATTAGGGCATCATACAGAAATCATGTTCCTGCAACGATGAGGCAACCGCTACCTTTGAGCAAAATGTATCCTGCTACATAATGTATTGTTGAATTAACTGTATGAAGTTTTGATGATAACAAATCCAAGTGTAGCATACTTGCTTGAGTAATGTTGTTCCAAACAAGCTCTCCAAATAGGTCCTACACAGTTGTTTGTATTGATCCTACTTACCTATTCTGTCTACTAAATGTTGAGAACAAGTTTTAAAGAACAGGTTCCAAGCTTCAGTGACACAAAGATCAGCACACAACAAATCTCGACAACAGCTGACTAAGTCTTAAAGACTAAGTTCCTACATTCAGCGATACAAGATCACCCGAGTAATTAAGGTGACCAAGGTGTTTGGAGTTGCACATCCATTCTTGACAAGATGACTGATTCTTACAACAAGAAGTCTTGGTTTGGTTTAGTTTTTATCTTTTTGACTCTTGTTAATATGCCAATCTTGAAAGTCTCAATTTAACACTTCTTAAAACGGTTTTCGACATTTGCTTCAGAACACCATTTTCAAACAACCCTGCAAACAGGGTGCCTAGGGCGTTCCTGAAACTGCAGCGGCCACATCCGTTTTACCTGAAAATTTCTTTTGGTTGGCTGGCTGCTCTAAAAATCTTTTTATGAAATCCTAGGCTGATTAGATTATTATTTATTATATATGTAGCAGATTGCAAAACTATTTTTGCTAGAGATTTTTTTTTAAAATCCGAAAAATCTTTATTCCTTATTTTTAGACCATGATTGATTCAAATTTTGAAACCAAGATTTTTATCCTTTTTTGGGGCTAAATTACACGGCTATATTAAGTGGCTAAATCAGTTTTTATCCCGTGAGTATCAAATCCCTATATTTTAGGAGAATCTTATCTTCTTTTTTCCTAGCCGTTGGAAATCTAAAGAAATCTCCTAAACTGCTAAAATCAGAAGATTTTTCTATCCTTTTTGAAGGAGTTAGCCGTTGGGTTTGCTTGCTTAAATAAGAAAATCTTTTCACTCCTTTCGAAAGAGATACACAAGGGAAAAATCGGTTTTTCACAGAGCATTGAGAGCTTTCCAAAGCTTCATTGCAAAAGGAAAAAAAACCGTGACAAGATTGTGCAAAAATTGAGCTTTCAAAACTATTGGCATACTAGGACTTCAGTGTACCTTGCATCTGCTTAAGTCAGAAGCACCCCAATAAGGTGTTTTGTACTCCTGTTCTCATATCAGAAAGTGAGTGAGTGTGTCCATAGTCGAGTGGACTTTGGACGTGTCCAATATAGTGCGATTGGACGTGGTGTAACCTGTCTTAGGGAAGAAGGTTACGTGGGTTACAAGTTGTAACAAGGAGTGTTACTTTTGTAACGTGTTCAGCCCGTTAGTGAAGTGGTTAAATCCTACACGAGGTAGGTCGTGGTTTTTCACACCTCAGTTGGGCTAGAGGTGTTTTCCACGTAAAAATTGTGTGTGCTTTATTTCCGCATTTATTACTTTGAATTTCGCTACTGAACCAATTGGGAACAACCGCTGCAAACAAGGCTTAAGGTTGTTTGTGATTTACGAACAGTCTCTGCAATCAAGTGCTACGGCTGTTTGTCAATTATTTGGCGAAAATCGGCCACCACAATTCACCCCCCTATTGTGGTTGTGTACTCTTGGAATTCAACAAGTGGTATCAGAGCGGGTTCTCTCCTAAAAGGTTAACACCTTGAGAGATTCTGAAAATGAGTACACCACAAGGCATACTTGAGGATCAATCCATTACTCGACCTCCTTACTTCTATGGCCAACACTATAGTTGGTGGAAAAACAGGATGGAGAACTACATACAAGCAGAGGATTACGAGTTATGGATACTCATTAAGAATAGACCCCTTGTTCCCACGAAAGTTCTTGAAGATGGAAAAAAGGTTCCCAAAGATCCTACTGAATATGATGCTGAGGATTACAAGAAAATGGAAAAGAATGCCAAGGCCAAGAAACTTCTCTATTTTGGCCTAGGACCCGATGAATATACTCGCATCTCAGAATGTGAGTCAGCTCAAGAAATATGGAATGCTTTACAAGTAGCTCATGAAGAACAAGTCAAGTCAAACAATCACGCATTGAGTTACTCATGAGACAATACGAGTTGTTTGATATGGGTGATCGTGAGAATGTGATGGATATGTATACCCGCTTCACTTACATAACGAACGAGTTAAAATCTCTGGGAAAATCCTTCACCACTGAAGAGTTGGTAAGGAAAATTTTTAGGATTTTGCCTCGATCATGGGAAGCCAAGGTGATAGCCATTCAAGAAGCCAAAGACATGAACAAGAGACAAGTTGATTGGTAATCTCCAAACATACGAACTGAGAAAAAATTCTCAACAGAAAGAGGAGATGAAGAAAGATCGAGGACTTGCCTTAAAAGCACAAGAAGATGATGATTCTGATCTTGAGGAAGAAGAGATGGCTATGATGACTCGAAAGTTCAAGAAATTCTTCAAGAAAGTTAAAGAAAACAACAAAAGGAAGGATTTCAACAAAACCAGAAACACCCCCCGAGAATAGTTTACTGGGTGTTTCAAATGTGGCAAAACAGACCACATAGTGAAAAACTGTCCCTTACTTCGAGAAGAGCAAGAGCACGAACACCCCAGGAAACAAGGTAGAAAACAAGCTGCAAACAGTTCTGGGAAACGATTCTCGAAAGCAATGCTGGCTGCCTGGGGTGACTCCTCTGAAGATGAAGAAGAGTCTGAAACTGATGAAGGTGCTGTAGCTCTCATGGCACAAAGTGACACGGATTCAGATGATGAGTCAACAAACAGCCTTACTGATCTCAAGAACAAGGTACGTGGTCTCAATAAGGCAACTCTTAAAAAATTGTTGTATTCATTGATGGATACCTGTGCAGAATTGAAAAGAGATGTCCGAGACCTAGAACTTAAAAATAAGACCCTTAAAAATGAAAAACTGGGCTTATATGAAAATATTAACATGCTCAAGGAAAACCTCTTTATAAAAGAGGGAGATTATTCTCGAGTGGAGGAAAAACTCCTTGGGGTGGAAGGAATGGTTGAGTCCTTGCTCGAAGAGAACAAGAGCTTGCATGCTAATATAGAAAAACTGGAAACCAAGCTTGTCACAACCAAGCGTTGGAACAAGTCCTCAAGAGCATTGGAGTGGCTAAACACTCATCACAGCCAAAACAAAAGAGGACTAGGATTTAAGCCCAAACAAACCGTTTACCCTGCAAACAGAAAGTATGTTGGATTACCTGAAAACATTGTTTGCTTTCACTGCGGCAAAACGGTCACTATCGATACACTTGTCCTTCAAGAAGGTATGCCATTAAAAGAAATGAAGGTTATGTAAAACAAATCTGGATTAGGAAAGATGAGATTTATCTGTCTAAAAGAATGGGACCCAAGTGGATCTGGTTCCCAAAACTAACCCTTGATTTGTTTTGCAGGCTGAAGTGAGAGAGAACAACCCAGCAAACAACCCAACAAACAGCCTAGGGAACAACCTTGAAAACAAGCAGCTGTGGTATGTTGATAGTGGTGTTCGAGGCATATGACCGGTGAAAAATCCAACTTTCTCTCACTTACAGCTTCGGATGGTGGGAGTGTGGCATTTGGAAATGGCAAGTCTGGGACAATTGTCGGTATAGGTAAGATTGGTGAGTCCCACTCCCACTCGATTGAAAATGTATACTTAGTTGATGGTTTGAAGCATAATTTACTTAGTGTGTCCCAACTGTGTGATAAAAACAACCTAGTAGTGTTCTCATCAACACGTTGCTTGGTTGTAAACTCAAACACAGGAGATGTCGTATTAAGGGGGAAGCGACACAAAAATATTTACAAAGTATGTATTTCCACACTTCCCCAAAACAATCTGACTTGTTTGAGTGCCTTGAATGATGATGTAATGCTCTGGCACAAGGGACTAGGTCATGCAAGTCTATCTCTTCTGAACAAACTTG
The DNA here is from genome assembly GCA_029747015.1 of Carnegiea gigantea. Taxonomy (NCBI): domain Eukaryota; kingdom Viridiplantae; phylum Streptophyta; class Magnoliopsida; order Caryophyllales; family Cactaceae; genus Carnegiea; species Carnegiea gigantea. Next base: position 17,131 of record JAKOGI010004723.1, on the reverse strand, counting down.
TTTCTAAAGACCTAGTTGTTGGACTACCTTCCATCAAATTTAATGATGACAAGGTATGTGAAGCTTGTGCAAAAGGCAAACAAGTCAGATTTCTTTTAAATCGAAAAAATGTGTAAGCACTACCCGACCTCTAGAATTATTACACATTGATTTGTGTGGTCCCATGAGGATAACTAGTAGAGGTGGGAAAAAGTATGTGCTTGTTGTAGTGGATGATTACTCTCGATTTACTTGGACCTTGTTTTTGGCATCCAAGGATGAAACCTTTGAGAATTTTATTGCCTTTCTCAAAAAGGTTGAAAAGAGAGTAGGACACTCTTTAGTTAGCTTGAGATCTGATCATGGTACTGAATTTGAAAACGCAAGTTTTATTAACTATTGTAATGAACATAGTGTTGATCATAACTTCTCAGCTCCAAGAACACCCCAACAAAATGGGGTGGTTAAGCGCAAAAATCGCACCCTAGAAGACATGACTAGAACAATGCTTATTGCTAGTAGTCTTCCTAGGAATTTCTGGGCAGAAGCATTGAACACCTCATGTTACATTATAAATAGATGCATGATCAGACCTATTTTGAGCAAAACTCCTTATGAACTTTTTAAAGGCAGAAAACCCAACATTACGCACCTGAGAACATTTGGTTGTAGGTGTTTTGTGCATAATAATAGGAAGGATGCCTTAGGAAAGTTTGATCTTAGGAGTGATGAGGTAATATTTCTTGGCTACTCCTCTCACAGTAAGGCTTACAAAGTGTTTAACAAAAGAACCTTATGTGTTGAGGAAAGTGTGTATGTGCTTTTTGATGAATCTAACTCGTTGAGTGAGAATGATGCACAGGAGGAAGAATTTGAATTAGGTCTTGTTCGAAAAGAAGTGTTGCTCCAAGATAGACAAGGTAAGAACACCTTGGAGAAAACAACTCCTGAAGGTGTTCCTCAGAACGACAGGCAAGGTGAGAACCAAACAGGGGGAAACACCGCTGAACCCTGTTCGGGACAACACCAGTCAGGTTCCTCAGGAACAGGCTCGGGCACTGATTGTGAGCCTGAGTCTCCAAGTGTTCCAGTTAGAGTAGAGCATGTGTCTGTGGATCCACTTACTCCACGGCCATGGAAGCACCAATGTTCGCACCCTCTTGAGCAAATTTTGTCTGATATTAATACAGGAGTGCAAACTAGGTCAAAGCTTAAGAATTTTTGTGCATTCTATGCATTTCTCTCTAACATTGAGCCAAAGAATGTGAATGAAGCTCTTGCAGATTCAGATTGGGTCACAGCAATGCAAGAAGAACTTCATCAATTTGAAAGGAACAAAGTATGGCACCTTGTACCTCGACCTGCAGATAGAACAATCATTGGAACCAAGTGGGTGTTCCGAAACAAACTTGATGAGTCAGGAACAGTCACTAGGAACAAGGCACGGTTGGTGGTTCAAGGGTACAATCAGGAAGAAGAGATTGATTATGAAGAAACCTTTGCACCAGTTGCTAGAATTGAGGCTATTCGTATCCGAATAGCCTTTGCAGCCCATATGGAGATCAAGCTATATCAAATGGACGTGAAAAGTGCATTTCTAAATGGATACCTTAAGGAAGAGGTGTATGTCAAACAACCCCCTGGTTTCGAAAACATTGAATTTCCTGATCATGTTTTTTAACTTGACAAAGCTCTTTATGGTCTAAAACAAGCTCCTAGAGCTTGGTATGAACGATTGTCAAGCTTTTTACTTAAAAATGATTTTAGAAGAGGTAAGGTAGATAATACCTTGTTTCTAAAAACTAAGGGGGAACATCTGTTGATTGTCCAAGTATATGTTGATGACATCATATTTGGGGCAACTCATCATGATTTATGAAATGAATTTTCAAAGATGATGAGGAGTTAGTTTGAAATGAGCATGATGGGTGAGCTTAATTTCTTCTTAGGCTTACAGATCAAGCAAACTTCAAAGGGCACCATGATCCATCAACAAAAGTATATTAAGGAACTACTTAAGCGTTTTGGGATGGAGTCGGCCAAGCCCATTGATACTCCCATTTCTCCTTCTACCAGGTTGGTAATGGATGATGGACGTCCCTCAGTTGGGAGCATGATAGGGTCACTCTTATACCTTACTGCTATTAGGCCCGACATTGTTTTCAGTGTTGGTTTATGTGCCCGTTTTCAGTCTTGCCCTAAAGAGACTCATCTTAAGGCTGTTAAACGGATACTAAGATATTTAAAGCATACACCTGATTTAGCTCTATGGTATCCTAGAGGTTGCAATTTTGATCTTGTTGGATATGCTGATGCTGACTATGCAGGATTCTTGGTTGATAGGAAAAGCACCTCAGGTATGGCTCATTTCCTTGGACCTTGTTTGGTATCTTGGGCAACCAAGAAACAACATTCAGTTGCCATGTCCACAGCAGAAGCTGAATATGTTGCAGCTGCTTCATGTTGTGCTCAATTGCTATGGATAAGACAACAACTTAAGGACTTTTGTGTTGACACTGGATGCTTTCCTATCTTTTGTGATAACACTAATGCAATTAACATTGCCAAAAATCCGTGTCAACATAAAAGAACAAAACATATTAACATTTCGACATCATTTCTTGAGAGATAATGTTGAAAAGGGTTTGATTTCAATGAATTTTTGTACCACAGAAAATCAAATTGCTGATATATTCACTAAGGCACTAGGTAGAGATCAATTTGAGAGAAATAGACTTGAACTAGGTTTGGTGAAAACAACCTAAGAAACCTGTTCTCTCCCCCTGTTCGCAACTCTTATATGCTGCGGATGCAATTTGTCCATAGTAATGTTTGCAGTCGAATCTTTGTGCTATTTGAATATATATATATAGATTACAGAATGCGGATGCGTGTTAAAAACCAACATGATTGGGCTTGTTACTCTTGTTACCGATGATTCGTATTCAAGAACAAGCAGCAAGAACAGGTACGCTCCTTGATTGTTAGTATGTGAAACAAGTTGTGTCTAGCCTTTAAATTTTCCTCCTTCCCGAGGCATGCGCGGGCGGCTAGTAATGATCTACCCGTTGCAACGGGCAAATCTTTAAAGATTTGGCATGCTATTTCTCTTTAAATCTCCAAATCTGTACCTCTCTCTCTCTCTCTCTCGAATACCCGACAATTTCCTTTCACTCAAACCCTAATCTCTCTCTAACTCTTGCTCAAATGGCTTCCTTCAACGGCTCTGGAAGTTCTGGTTCAAAATCTCAGGGTAGCAGGGCACCCGCACCAGCCTCACGAACAGGTCCTGTCCCTGTTGCCTTCTCGCCGTTTTTAATGGCGATTCTAGGAGGTAAACCTTCCACTCCTCCTCGACCAATCAGTTTCAAACCTTTTGGATTTTTGAAGAGTGTCGACCTGAAATCAGTGGGCTTGGGTTTGAAAGATATTCCCTACCATTTTGGTTGGGAATTGGTGGTGTTTGAGGGATCGACTGTTTGTCCCCTCACTGAAAAGAACTTTACTTCAACTGGGGAAATTGGTGGCAATCTTGGGTCCCAAGATGAAGCCTTTGAGTCCCATGTTGGGTTCTTTGATTTCTCTGAGCCCTGTTCTTTCGGGCTGTTTCCTGAAAAAGAAACAGTACTCGAAACAGGGTCTGAGTCCTATGAGGAGGTGTTTAAGGATGATTTGGGAGTTGGTCTTCAAGGAGACTCGGCTGAGTAGTCTCTTGAGGCAGGGGGAAGTAGTGGCATGGACATCCCCCCTGCAGCAACCGAATCAGTGACTCCGATCTTCCAAACCGGAGAGAAAAGAAAAAGGGTTAAGATGGTGGCTAGGCATAGCAGAATGCCTAAATCAAGGCCACAAACAAGGCCTCAACCCTCAAAAGCCTCAGCCCCCTCTCCTCCAAAATCTGCTAAGCCCACGCGCAAATCTGCAAGAATTTCCTTCTACTCCTCTCCTAGAACCACAAAATCTTCCACTCCAGTCATTGAGAAAATTTCTTCCTCTTCTTCTTCTGCGGGATTCTCGGATTCTGATTCTGAGAACACCCCCTTTAAACAGGGGACCCCGGTGTTCTCCGAGTCCGCCGAAGAACAAGCTCCTCCTAAGAAAACCACTCTCCCTGCCATTAAGTCTTCTCCTCCAACAGCACCTCCCAAGAGAAAGACCTTCACCTCTTCTCTCTCTAAATCAGCTACACCTAAGACTACCTCTACTGCTCCAGTCTCAAAATCAGCTAAACCCGAGACTGCTTCTTCTGTTCCTCCCCCAAAAGAGCCAAAAAGTCTACTGCCTCTCCTGTTTCTACCAAGATTGCGCATCTGCTTAAGCACAATGTAGTTAGGGGGAAGATAGTGAGAGTTCAATTTTTCGAGGAATAGGGGTTGGGGGTGTTCCTACAGAAGCTGCGTGCCCAGAACTGGCTGGACCTCTTCACGAACACCCAGTTGGGGTGTTCTGTACTAGAATTGGCTGAGTTCTATGCAAATTGTGCCGTCACCGAAGGGGTGGTGACAAGTAAAATTGGTGATACACAGGTGCAATTTGATGCACAAACTCTGGGTACGATTTTGGGTGTTTCCTCACTTGGCTTTGATGTGTATGTGAGGGTGGATAAGTCTGTCCTAGGGACAGCCAGGCTGCTGGAGCTTTCACAGCGGTTGAGTCAAAACCAGTGCCTGCAAACACCCACATCCGTGAAGAAGGGTGAGATGACCTCTCTGCACCAACTGCTCTTTATGTTTGTCATAAAGAACATCATCCCAAGAGGTTAAGGTAGAAACCAGGCTGATGCTCTTGATCAGTGCCTGGTGGATCTTTTGGATAGGGAGGAACCCATCAACCTTCCTGTTCTTATGATCCGCCATATTGGGCGTATTGCAAACACCCCCCGGGCACATGATCTTGGGTATGGTTTTCTACTGACGAGGGTTTTTGAGCACTTTGGGATAGAGCTCAAAAGGAGGGTGGCTGCTCAAGTGATTGATGAGATAGGGAGTGACCCCCTCATGGGGTGTGGATATACTCTGGCTGAGGGCTCGGTCTCTAAACAGGGGAACCGAACACCCAGACCTCCTGTTTCTGGGAGGTCATCAGTCAAAGTTGAGGCTGTTTTAGAGGATAACTCCCACCTCAAGGATGAGCTCACAGCCGTCAAGACTGCCCTGGAAGAAGAGAAGGCGCTATCTGCCAAGCATCATGAAGATCTCCTTGCCCTTCTCTCCTTCCTCACTACCAAACTCCCTCCTCCGCAACCATAATCACCCCTTGTAACCTGTTCTCATCGGATGTTTCCTAGAGTTCTCTTCCCCGTCTCTTTCTGTGTTTTCTTCCGGACTTTCAATGACATATCTGGTTCTGTTATATCTTGCTTATCTCTTGCTATGTCCTATGTGATTACCTTGCACACATCATGTTCTGACTGTTGTTTGTGCCTTTTTAATGATGCCAAAAGGGGGAAGATAAGTGGGCCATTGACCTAGGTTGAGTTGAACGGTTGAGTCATTAGTCTTTATACTTATATATGTTTTTGACTTGACTGACCTAGCACCTGTGTGGATATATATCAGCACTCAAGTCACAGTCACTTACAAAGGCGTCATTAGTCTTTATACTTATATATGTTTTTTGACTTGACTGACCTAGCACCTGTGTGGATATATATCAGCACTCAAGTCACAGTCACTTACAAAGGCACTTACGAAAATAAAATCTTTTTTTTGTCGATATGGCCACTTGGTTTGTCATCATCAAAAAGGGGGAAATTGTTGAACTAACTGTATAAAGTTTTGATGATAACAAATCCAAGTGTAGCATACTTGCTTGAGTAATGTTGTTCCCAACAAGCTCTCCAAACAGGTCCTACATAGTTGTTTGTATTGATCCTACTTACCTGTTCTGTCTACTAAATGTTGAGAACAAGTTTTAAGAACAGGTTCCAAGCTTCAGTGACACAAAGATCAGCACACAACAAATCTCGACAATAGCTGACCAAGTCCTAAAGACTAAGTTCCTACATTCAGCGATACAAGATCGCCCGAGTAATCAAGGTGACCAAGGTATTTGGAGTTGCATATCTATTCTTGACAAGATGACTGATTCTTACAACAAGAAGTCTTGGTTTGGTTTAGTTTTTATCTTTTAGACTCTTGTTAATATGCCAATCTTGAAAGTCTCAATTTAACACTTCTTAAAATGGTTTTCGACATTTGCTTCAGAACACCATTTCCAAATAACCCTGCAAACAGGGTGCCTAGGGTGTTTTTGAAACTGTAGCGGCTACATCCGTTTTACCTGAAAATTTCTTTTGGTTGGCTGGCTGCTCTAAGAATCTTTTTATGAAATCCTAGGCTGATTAGAATGTTATTTATTATTTATTTAGCAGATTGCAAAACTATTTTTGCTAGAGATTTTTTTTTAAAATCCGAAAAATCTTTATTCCTTATTTTTAGGCCATGATTGATTCAAATTTTAAAACCAACATTTTTATCCTTTTTTTTGGGCTAAATTACACGGCTATATTAAATAGCTAAATTAGTTTTTATGCCGTGAGTATCAAATCCCTATATTTTAGGAGAATCTTATCTTCTTTGTTCCTAGCTATTGGAAATCTGAAGAAATCTCCTAAGCTGCTAAACTCAGAAGATTTTTCTATCCTTTTTGAAGGAGTTAGCCATTGGGTTTGCTTGCTTAAATAAGAAAATCTTTTCACTCCTTTCGGAAGAGATACAGAAGGGAAAAATTGATTTTTCACAGAGCATTGAGAGCTTTCTAAAGCTTCATTTCAAAAGAAAAAAAAACCATGACAAGATTGTGCAAAAATTGAGCTTTCAAAACTATTAGCATACTAGGACTTCAGTGTACCTTACATCTGCTTAAGTCAGAAGCACCCCAGTAAGGTATTTTGTGCTCCTGTTCTCAGATCAGAAAGTGAGTGAGTGTGTCCATAGTCGAGTGGACTTTGGACGTGTCCAATATAGTGCGATTGGACGTGGTGTAACTTGTCTTAGGGAAGAAGGTTACGTGGGTTACAAGTTGTAATAAGGAGTGTTACTTTTGTAACATGTTCAGCCCGTTAGTGAAGTGGTTAAATCCTACACGAGGTAGGTCGTGGTTTTTCACACCTTAGTTGGGCTAGAGGTGTTTTCCACGTAAAAATTGTGTGTGCTTTATTTCCGCATTTATTACTTTGAATTTCGCTACTGAACCAATTGGGAACAACCGTTACAAACAAGGCTTAAGGTTGTTTGTGATTTACGAACAGTCTCTGCAATCAAGTGCTACGACTGTTTGTCAATTATTTGGCGAAAATCGGCCACCACAATTCACCCCCCTCTTGTGGTTGTGTACTCTTGGAATTCAACATGTATCCTACTACAGCACCGGTCGAAGACCGGATTCTGTCGAAGTTGAGTTTAAGAACACCATCTGGGGGAAAGTCCACCGAATGCAGCGGGTGGGCTTAAGTGAATAAGGTATTTAGGAGTTCAAGAATGGAGGGGAAGAAATGGAGAGCAACGTCGCTGTTTCTATTCTGCCCAATTGCGCTTGGCACCTATAAGTGTATATATAGGATTGGGCATTGCATTCTAGAAGATAAGTGAATTGCGATGTTTCCATATACTCCAGAGGAGCACAGCAATTCGAGGCATGGAAGGCCAACATTTCTTGGACAACTCATGCAATGTATCACAAATAGTATGTTGTAAGGTTGCAAAGGGAGCTTGATAGATCTGACCATGCTTAAGGGCTAAGTCCCATACCCGATCAGCAAACGGGAAAAGTGCAAAGAGATGCTCATTATCTTCAATTTGTGCAAGACAGGCACAGATTACCTCTAGAGGGTAATGCATTATCATATAATTGCCAAAGAAATATTTGTATTTTCGGTAAAACATCTAATTTCTAGATCCATCGAAACTTCCATGGAGACAGATCAGGCCCGAGAGTTTCATATGCCTTCCAAGTGGTGAATTTGATAGAGAATTCTCCATTACCTGTAAGACCCTAACAAAACTTATCTTGAACATCAGTAAAGGGGATGGGTACTGCTAAGACAAGCGGGAGTACTAGAGAAGGGACAATTGGCAACAATTTTGGTATATCCCACCATTTATCCAGCAGAATAAACTCATTGACTTTTGTTTTCAACTCCATAACCTGGGTACTGCCGTCAGCGATTAGCTCTACTAGGGGCGCAGTGTGATTCCATGAATACGTCCAAAAGTTTATTGATTGTCCATTACCTAATAGCCAGCACATTCCTTGGGCGAGAAAGCTTCGCTAACGAAGCAAACACTTCCAAACCCATGAGTGAAATGGTTTTAAGGAGGCATGAAAGCATTGTTCTGGTGGGCCATATTTTGCTCGCATCTGCTTCACCCAAAAATTATCTGGTTACGTGAGATACCTTCAACCCAGTTTAGTTAAAAGAGTAATATTAACTGCACCAGATTTCCTAAGACCTAGACCTCCAAATTTTTTTGCTTACATATTTTATCCCATGCAACCATTGCAATGCCTTTGTTAGTGGCAGATTTTTTCCAGAAAAAATCCCGATTGATTTGATCTAATCTTTGCGAAATAGTAGCCGGGAGTTGAAAACATTGCATAGTATGTGCAGGAAGTGCTTCAAGATTTGACTGTATGAGCACTTTTCGCCCAACTTTTGATAAAGTCGTACCTTCCAATTGGAAAGTTTGGCTTCTGCTCGACTTACTAGTCCCTAAGAGGTGTGAAAGCGAGGCCAGTCCTGAAATACGGTACAGCTAAGGTACTTTCCAATAGAAGAGCTATGAGGAATATTAAAAATACCAACTATATGATTCTTATCAGGGTTAGGCATATTCTTCGAGAATACCGAATTGGATTTATGTAAATTGATCAATTGTCTAAATTGATGACAAAAATCATCTAAGAGTCTTTTAAGTTTGAAGGCAACTTGAGACAAAGCTTTACAAAAAAGTAGGCTATCATTTGCAAAGAATAGACATGGAAGTCATGCTGCCCGGGGGGCAATTTTAATTCCCAGCTCTGCTTGTGGCTGCTCTGTTTCCTAATGGAGCTTTTGAGCCAATATATCCATGCAAAGTATGAATAAGTATAGTGAGAGAGGATCACCTTGACGTAGCCCTAAAGAAGGTTTAAAGAACCCACAAGTTTTAATATTAATAACTAGGGAGTAAGTTAATGTAGTAACACGTTCTAGAATCTAGGTGATCTATTGTGGGTGACAACCCATGCTCCTAAGACTATGTTGTAAAAAATCCCATTAAATGCGATCATATGCTTTTTCTATGTCTACCTTGATAGCAACATATCCCTTTTTCCATTTGGCATGATGAAATTTATTAATGGCTTCATGTGCTAATAGAATATTGTCATGAATAGCTTGATGTGGAGCAAAAGCACTCTGTGTTAGTTGGACAAGGCGTTCAAGTATAGGATGCATTCTATTGTCCAGGATTTTAGCAATAATTTTGTAGAATGTATTGCAGAGACTGTTAGGTCAAAAATGTCCTGTTTCCTCAGGATTGTCCACTTTAGGTATAAGAGCAATTAGGGTATGATTAAATTGTTTGAAAAGTTTCCTTACACCAAAAAAACCTTGAATGGCTAAGTAAAGCCGATCCTTGAAGAGGGTCCAATATTTCTTGAAAAAAACTACATCAAACCCATCTGACCCAAGGGCCTTGTACGAACTCATTGGGAAGAGGGCTTGATGGATTTCCTCCTCTGTAACCTATTGAATTAGAATTCGGTTTTCATCCTGTGTTACTTTATGTGAAACTGTAATGGCAGGAAAATTAGAACATTAACTATGACTTGAGGTAAAACATTATTGAAAATCATGACAGAATTTGGCTTGAATCAAATACTTTCCTCAATCCAGCCACTGATCTCATTTTTAATTGTAGAGATGAATGTACGTTTTTTCCTTGCTATGGCTGTCTGATGGAAAAATTGAGAGTTCCCATCACCATCAGTTTGACCTCAAAATCGTTGATAAAAGAGCATTAATTTTTCCCTTTATTGATCAGCCTTTGATACCAATGGTTAAGGCGTGGACTATCAGCATTATCAATAAGTCAGTTTTTCGCGTAGTCTAGGTTTTTTGTATTTTTCACAATCGGTTTTTGTAGTTGGCTCCAGAAGTGGTTTTCCAGTGTTTGATCTTAGTTTTGACACTTTTGAGCTAATGAGCAATGCGGAACATTAGCGAACTACGAACAGGCATTGCCACTGCTAGTGAATTATACGGTTTACTTGTTCATGCTGAATCCAATCTATTAGAACCGAAAAGTAGGTTGTTTTTGGCTGATTATTGAGCCTTGTGTGTTAAGGAGAATGAAACCGTGATCAGAACATGTAAATGGACCATGAGTAAGAGTGGTAGCAGGGTACATATTAGACCAATCTTATTGGCCGCTCGCTCGATCTAATTTTTCATAAATGATCTGACCCCGAATTCGTGATTTTTAGGTGTATGGTCAGCCTAAAACAGGGAGACTAGATGCTTCAATTGTGTGTAAGAATGCCGAGAGTCGTCGGCATTGTGAGTAAGAGATTGGAGCTCCCCCTTTTTTATCCATATTATTTTCTAATTCATTGAAGTCACCTATAAAATTGAGCTGTGAGAGATGATCCCAGAAAGCCGATTTTTTAGCATTTTTTATTGGACCATAGCTGCTAGAAATAGTAACACATTTTTATAGTTTGGTATCTAGAATGAGCATATGAATAAACCGATGATGCTTAATCATAACATTAGCCATGATATTATCATTATTCGAGAGGATCCTCATACCCCTCAAATGATTTACAGGGTTGACGTAATCATAATGATCGAAGCCAAATTTGGATATAAGTCATTGTGCTGTACTTTCTGCTGCCATGGTCTCAGTAAGAGAGAGTATATCAAGTTTATGCGATTATACAATACATCATATTTCTTTCCTAGTTTGTCATTTTTTAATACCTTGAGCATTCCATGTAAGCACTTTCATATCATGATGTTTTTGAAAACTAACCAGATCCAGTACAAAATAAGTAACATTAAGAGCATACCACTCCACTGCCTAGTCGAGGCTGTTAAACCTAAACATTGTATAAAATTCCCAATATAGTAGTGAGTCGCTGCCCCAGGAAGAGAGAACAGTATTCCTAGCTTCAGATCTGCAAGGCAGACAATTTCCTATACATGATATTCCTATAATTTCAATGGCTAATCTTTGTTTCCAACTATATAGAAAGTGCATGTGGTATGTCCCATAAAAATTAGGGAATACCTAGCCAAATATATCCAATCAAAGCGCAAATAAAATAATAAGATGCAGGTCTCAGGCAGAACTGAAGCATCATGGATCTGTGCGAATGGCAACATGAGGAGGATCTCAATTCCTGTAATGTGCTGACATTGGTTCGAGAATTAATTTCCCTCCAACGGGCACAGCCACAAGGGAGGAGCATCCTAACCCCATCACACGTCATTTTGAGGAAACATTCAGATATCTTAAGTGAAAGCATCATCAAAACCCGCCTCAAACCATCACAGGTCTTCATTAAACACCATATATGTGCCTCACAAACTCTCTGAGATGGCAACCAGGTGAAGCTGCCAATCATTAACCTGTGACACTCCTTAACAAACAAAATAAAAAGATACAAAGAAGGTCTCAGACCTAACTGGTTCATCATAGACCTATACAAACTGGAACAGTAGTAGCAGTGCACTTCGTGAACCATACCCACATTGTCTTGATAATCATTCCCCACCATTGAGCACCAAAATCACAAATGCCATAGTGGATGGGACTCTAGCATGTGGGCCTTTCCTTAACAAAAGTACCTGTTATTTGTCTAACCCGGGAATCCTGGGTAGTAGCAAACTTTCTTGGAAGAAAGTGAATCCAAATAGAAGCCAAAAGTGTATTAAAAAATACACTTGTTTCCAGATAATAGAACCAGCATGCAAAAACAAATAGGACAGTGACCTTTTGCCTGGATCTAAATAGGGAGAAAAGCCACCAAAGATCAAATGCAACAATAAGTAGCAAGGTTGAGTGTAGCTGAAGGAAATACATACCAATAGGCACATAAAAATTAGAACAGTATAATGGCAGAGTGGATTGGGAAGGGGACTCCCTTATTGCTAACACAAAGCACAAAGCATCCAATTGCACACATAAGTGACAGTACACAAGCACAAGTATACTGATTACCAACATTTGATTCAAAAATAGATCAATCAGACAATGTTCCTAAGATATAGGCCAAACCACAGAACCAGAGACTTTAAGAAGCACTAAAATGAAAACTTGATCATTAAAGAAGGACCACCAAAATTCAGTAGAGACAGGGACTAGCATGTATATCCTAAAACAACCTCTATGCCGAACCCATTCCAGGTTGAATATACAATTAAGAGGCTACATACCCAAAACAAACCTGGCCAAGATAGTCCAATATACAAAAAACCTGGTTTCCAACCTAGGACCACCAAAAAGTTACACAGACAGTGCTTTAAAATGATAACACTAGCATTACATACTGCCTGAAATGAACAAAAAAAAACCATCAACCCTATCATGGAAACCCAAAAAAATATTCAGGATCAGAATCACAGATAGGCGTATCAGGAAGAGAGCTCTTCACCCTCCTCAAACCTTCGCTTCTTTGAAGAGTCAGAGGAATATTAAGGGTCCTCATCTGCTTCCAAATTGAGAAAAATATCCATGCCATTCTCATCATGGATAGCAAGGTTCGCCTCCGGGTTCGAGATAACAGGAGAAGGTGTGCTTATATTGGCTTGTTTAGCATTTTGACGAAGTGTCGTAGGCTCAAAAGATGGTTCGAAAGGCCCATCCTCATCACCACCAACAATAAATTTAGTAGATAGAGGTATAGTGGGTGTATTGGTGGTTGGAGGGATAGTATTAACCTTAGGTGCATTAAAGCGAGATGGTGTCGAAAGGATACCACACTTGTGATGAGCATTAGGGAGCCTGCTTCACTTTTTAGGCGAAACTGTGACCCAAGTTTCAGAAGGAAGTTGACTAGGAACCTTAGTGGAAGGAGAAATAGTCCCAGTGTCCGATTACAGTGTGGTTGCCCCAAATTTTTCAACAATAACTTCAAAAACATTCTTGGGAGTATCAGGGCAAGTGTTAAGGGCATGGGCTATACTATCACAAATAGCACAAACTTCATGAAGGCCTTCATAAGAAATGGGTAATGAGAGGGCAGCTTCTGAGGTTGGGATGGTCAAGGTAACCCTAAGTGGTTTAGTACCATGCACATTGAGACAAACCCGAGCAAATTTGCCCTTACCCCAGTTAAAAGTGTACTCATAAGCTTTTAGGAACATTCCTACCCCATATAACAGGGAAGTAAGTTGGACATCATCCCAAAATTCTTATGGTAATCAAGTAATAGTGAGCCATTGGTCAACATGGGTGATATTCACGGCATAAGGATCAAAGTGGGGAATCCAAGGTTTAAGGACTAGATTAAGACCACTCACAAACTAGGGCCGATTAAGCTAAACATATTCCCTATCTTGAACAGTGGTCAATTTAAATAAAATCCAACCATTTCCCATTTTGACATAGTCAATCTGGCCCTTAACCTGAATCGAGTCCCTTTTCGTCTTGACACGAATTAAATGAAATGGAATGGACTCCCCCCAAATTTTCCCAAAAAGACTCATGGTTGGAAGGTCAAATTTAGTAGGGGTGACTCCAGAGGAATTTATCTTATACATTGACTCCAGGTGACCCTCTGGAACATGAACATGATATTCTGAACTAGTTCGAGAAAGAGAATGATCATTGAGACTTCCCAGTCGAGCTTAACAGCACGGGAGAAGGTTGGATTGGTCACCATATCCTTACTGCCTGAACTATGAGAAGAGCTTCCATCCAGGTCAGTTAGAATCTTAGATCCGGGAGTAAGACCATCATGAGGAAGTTGAGTAGGATTAAGCAAATTGGCATGGTGGGCCTGATTGGGGGAACCAAATTCAATAGAGTATGGTTGAGGGTTGGATCTGGGGTTGAAGACATTTGTGGTAACCACAGAGGAGAAGGGATGAGAGTAGGGCTGAAGAACGTGGACTAGGAATTGCAGCTGTTTATACACAAAAAGCACACGACGGGTACGCAACACCCAAATCTGTGTCCTAATTTAAAATAGGACCCATAGACCTACTGAGGAAAACCTCCCACAACCCCCTTCAGATAACACAGAAACTCAGTGCAAAGATAATAGCAACTTAGCCTCTCATAATCATAGAGATAAATGTAAAACTGGGTAGTGATGACCATCAAGCAAACACAGTAAAACCAAAACAAAATAGGACACACTGACCTCAAAGAAATACAACATATAATCCTAATCGAAGGGCAATTAGTAGGTCATCAAGATCAGATCTTACCCATATTCAACAAAGTGCGTATGTACATATGTGTGTGTGTGTGTGTGTGTGTGTGTGTGTGTGTGTGTGTGTGCGTGTGTGTGTGTATATATATATGTACATATATATATATATATATATATATAGGCTGCTAGTGTTGGATGTGGAGTTTAAAGATTCAAAGCGGAAGATGAGGTCACAAAGGAGAACATCTGGTTATTAAAAGAGAGGATTACTGTAGAACAGGCTTGGAGACGGGGAGAGTATGCAGATACAATGTGGAAAGTAATGGCAAATTGTATTCGAAGGTCGGCTAAAGAAGTCCTAGGTACTTCTAGAAGGGGTGGTTAGAAAATGAAGGGTGCCTGGTGGTGGAACGAGCAGGTAAAGGAGAAAGTCAGGAAGAAAAAGGAGGCATATGCGGATTTCGTGAACTGTGGAGTGATTGGAGAGAGAGAGCTAGTAGAGCTAGATATGAGGAGGCAAAGAAGGTAGCCAAGAAAGCTATTGCGGTAGCTAAGAGCATGGCTTATGATAGGTTGTACCATAGACTGGAGACCAAGGAAGGGGAGAAGGCCGTCTTTAAGCTAGCAAGGGCTAGGGATAGAAGAACAATGGATTTAGATATTGTGAGGTGCATCAAGGATGAAGATGGTAAGGTGTTATTTGAGGACGCAACGATCAAGGAGAGATGACAAAGATACTTTTCCAATCTCCTCAATGGTGTAGGGGTGGAAGATTCCCGAAGCAGGGAATGAGAGTGTGGTGAGAGGAGTGCGGATCCGCGAGAGTGTGGTCTTATCAGCAAGGTCGAGATTAGAGAGGCCATGAGGAAGATGCCCAATGGGAAGGCAGAGGGTCCAGATCAAATTCTGGTGGAAGTGTAGAAGTGTTTGGGTGAGGAAGGTTTGGAGTGGCTAACGGAGCCTTTCAATGTTATCTTTAGGACCGCCAAGATGCCCGAAGAATGGAGGTCTAGCGCAGTTATCCCTTTGTACAAGAGCAAAGGGGATATCTAGGATTGTAATTATTTTAGGGGTATAAAGTTGCTCAGTCACACTATGAAGTTATGGGAAAGGGTGATTGAGAGAAGGTTGCGGATGAATGTTTCAATTTCAGCGAATTAATTTGGCTTTATACCAGGCAGGTCGACCACAGAGGCGATTTACCTCCATAAAAAGCTTATGGGTTTGTATAGAGATAGGAAGATGCATCTCCACATGGTGTTCATTGACCTGGAGAAAGCTTATGATAGAGTTCCGTGGGAGGTTTTGTGGAGATGCCTGGAGGAGAAAGGAGTGCTACTCTGGTATATTAGGATTATTAAGGATATGTACGGGGGAGCGAGGACGAGCGTTAGGACGCCAGGAGGGGTCACTGATGACTTCTTCATTGGTAGGGGCTTGCATCAGGGTTCCGCCTTAAGCCCTTTTCTTTTCACTCTAGTAATGGATGAACTTACTAGAGGGATCCAAGATGAGTTACCTTGGAGTATGCTTTTTACAGATGACATTGTTCTTATTGATGAGACCAGTCAAGGAGTTAATGACAAGTTGGAGCGATGGAGGTCCACTCTGGAATCTAGAGGTTTTAGAGTGAGTAGATCGAAGACGAAGTGCCTTCATTGTTGTTTCAGTGGAAGGGTAGATGTGGGGAGAGAAGTCACCCTAGAGGAGAGGCCCATGCCTAAGGTCGATAAGTTCAAGTATCTAGGCTCGATCATTCAGCAGAATGGGGATATTGACGAAGATATTAACCAGCGTATAAAAGCAGACTGGTAAAAATGGAAGTATGCCTCAGGGGTGCTGTGTGATAAGAGGGTGTCCCTTGGATTGAAAGGCAAAGTCTATCGCATGGTAGTTAAACCGGCCGTTCTTTATGGATCGGAATGTTGGCCTCTAAAAAAGACGCAAATTCAGAGGCCGACAGTAGCGGAGATGAGAATGATAAGGTGGATGTGTGGGTATTCGAGGACAGATAGGATTAGGAATGGAGTTATCAGGGACTTCGTTAAAGTAGCCCCCATTGGAGATAAGTTGAGAGAAACAAGACTCCGATGGTTTGGTCAATGTTAAAAGGAGGAGTGTGGAAGCTCCAGTGAGGAGATGTGAGAGGATCAACATCCCCGAAGGCAGAAGAGGGAGGGGAGGACCAAAGAAAAGCTTGGACGAAGTGATTAGAGAGGACTTAAAAGTTATCGATCTGACGGAGGACATAGCTCGGGATAGGAAGTTGTGGCGGGATAGGATTAAGACCGTAGATCGTGGAGTGTCGACCCCGTAGTTTTCTGTTGGTTATGTCGTGTTTGTATGCAGGTAGCACTGTCTTCCGAGAAGAGTTCTTGTCGACTTACCGCTGGTTGTCCAGGTATATTACCTTCGTCCTTTATATTGTCCTTTTATGTCATAGTGCCAGCAACTGTTCTTATATTTATCCTTTATTTTTTTCAGGCATCCCGTGCTTTAGAATTTTTCTTCTATAAGTTGTTTTCCCATCAATTGTTTTTGCAAAATCTTTCTTCCACAAATTATTTTCACAAAACTCTTTTCGTAGGTTTCTTGGAATCGGCCTCTGCACGGGTAGGAATGCCAGTAAACGTAAGGTTGCCTACAGTTGGATCTCCCCAGACCCCGTGAAAGTGGGACCTACACTGGGAGCAGTTGTAGTAGTAGTAGTTGTTGTTGTATACATACATATATACATACATATATACATATACATATATATATATATATATATATATATATATAT
>JAKOGI010004722.1:0-21538 GCA_029747015.1 Carnegiea gigantea | reverse complement strand
ATGCCATTGTGACATCTGATCCTGTGTCTATCATGGCGTGAAACCATTCAGGTTGATGAAACCTGTAAACTAATTGTACCTTAATATATGGCACCTTATTCATGGACTTTACTGGCATGAACAATTATACCATTGAGCTTAATGGTCATAAAATGCTCAGTTATGGAATAAGTGATTTCTGATAAGAAACACATCCCTAGGAGCAAATCAGCTTTAGTTTTAAAAGCTTTGATTTTCCAGATGAATAATCCGTTCAACGGATTCAAAGAGTACAGGAACATAAGTTAGTTTATGTTCTTGCATTTGAGAATAAATCTCAGGATTAGCGTAGTTATGCTGGATGGTAGGATTAATCCAAATTAATCCGTCTTTCCATTGTGTGATGTAAATCTTACTCACAATTTGGAAATTAGCCAATTTTGGATTTGGCAATCGCTCTAGGGGGTAGCTTCGTAGAATACTACCGTCTACGGAGTATCTACCTTGCATACTATTGCATCTATTAAACAGTGGTTTCTGTTTAATATCAATTTGCCACTCGTTGATTGGCTGCAACCTAGGTCTAGAAATCTCTTGGATTTCACAGATATCAGAAAAGATATCGTCTAACTCAATTTCGTCTTTTTGGAGAAATTGGTCAATAATATGAGTGTTACTTAGCATGTAACTTACTATGGTATAGATGGTAAAAGGTGAATGGTGTAGACTTTCTAGTAAGTCTGACCTTTGAAAGTGGTAACAGAGATTTAGGGCACGGTTAGTGTCTAAGTCTCTAATGGGTATGCTATACCCCGGGTATGTGGTGAAACTAAGGTTTTGATAAACCAAGTTTCCCTTCAGAATGCCTATTATGGCTTCTGATCGATTTGCAATGCGATTATGCATTAATGTAAGAATTATAGGGGTGTCTAATCCCTTTTGAAAGGTAGCTTTCAAATGAATTCCTACTGCACCAAAATGGATATAACCGATCTTAGTTCGGTCTTTTTCAGGAATTTTCCTGAGTTTTTGTCTAATCTGTTCGATGGTTACTAAGGGCAATTCTACTTGTCCTTCAGCTATATTGCTGCTAATAGGGATTTCCTGAATATTAGTACCAAAGTACTGAATATTCTTTCTACAGAAAATGTGTAATAAGGTTCGTTTAAAACCTTCGTGCTCATTTATCTTGAGGTTTTTAGATAAAATCTTTTGATACTTCTTTTTATCGAAAAGTATCTCATTTGAATACGTACCTGAGGATTCACTTTCCTCTTGTTGTGAATGCTCTTCAGTCTGACTCATCGTCTGAGCTGCTGGATAAATAAGTTAAGACGAGGATCTCGTCCTCAGACGTTATGTCTGAAAATGCTACTTCTTCGTAGCCTGCAAATTGCTCAAATAACTCATTAGAGCAAACACCTGCAAAGTTAATTTTCTTGGGGCATTCATTGGCATAATGTCCCTTTTCGTTGCAGTTCCAACATTTACAATCCTGTTTTTGGATTTGCTTAGAAGAACTCTTGTCTTCCTTTTTCTTTTGTTTCTTTTTAAAGATCTTTCTTTTCTTCTTGAAAGGTTTAGGGTGCTTCTTGACACGTTTACCAAGTTTCTTTTTGGCCTTAAACTTCTTTTTCTGTTTAGTAGATTTGTCTACTTGACAACCAAACTTACTAGGATAATAGAGCTGATCTTTACATTTCAGCTTCTTTTGATCCTTTTGAAGCCTCTTTCTTTTATAGGCATTTTCACATTCATCTGCTAGTGTTACTCTAGCAAACTCAATTCTGGCACCTAATGTGTCAGTTCTTTCAGGTCGTTATGCGGCCTTCCATTTACTAAATATTAAATCACTCCACGGGAATGGTAACTTAGTAAAAAACATATCGTTATGGAAATTTAACGAATTAGAGGCTGCTGAAGATATTTCAGCTTTGTAATAATACTTTTCAAATTCACAAACATAGGCATCAAAATAATTGATATCGCATATCTGTAAATTATAAAGCATCGTGAGGTATTTTTGCCTCTTTAATCGTTTTTCTCTTAAACGATACTGAGAATAATCTTCTCCCAAAAATTCTCTTCGAATTTCATTCTCAATCGTATTGATGATTGTTTTATTGTCATTAGTGGTTGTCCCACCTAAATATCTTACCTTGGTTTCTTCAGGTAAGGCAGTAAACCAGTCAGATACTTTCCCACTTAAAGTTAAAGGGATGAAAATTTTTAATTCATCACCATCTGTTCTGGTAACACCAGAATAAATGAGTAAGGCTTTTACCCATTCTTTGATAACTTCGTCTGTATTTGTAACACAGTCAATGTTTAAGGTAGCGCCTGCATTACTCAAAGGGTAGGCATGGCCTGGGTGAGGGAATAGATGAGGTCTTCCCACTCGTCTTTGTCTAGACGAAGGGTGACGATATCGGTAGCGTTGTGCTTCCTCTTCGTCATCACTCCCTATGTGACTATCAAGATTAGTCTGACTCTCGGGTCTTACCTCTGGACCACTTGGACCACTTTGACCACTAGACTGCGTTGAGTCTGGTACAATCATAGGGTGACTTGTTGATGCTTCACCTGTAGCCTCCATATTACATTGTAATTGGAGTTCATTGATCTTATCTAAGATTTCGTCTTCCTCATCCGAAATAGCTTGAGCATATTCTTGCTCTAATTCTTCTAAGGAAATAAACGTTCGAACCATGTTCGAAATTGAAGGATACCCTGGTTTAGTAGGGTCGATAGAAGGGTTAAATCTAACTCTTCTGTGAACAATTTGAGGTTCAGATTCTGATTTAGGAGTGTGCAGAATTAATTTCTGGATTTCTCCTAATCCCTCATAGATACTATTTAACTTAGTATCTATTGTTTGTCCTTGCAAATTGGACTTCTACAATTCCTTATATGGAGTTGATGAACTGCTACCAGCTTTATCCATCACTTAATCCTGATAAGGAATCTCTAGCAGGGCTTGCTAGGTCAGGTTGTACATGCCATTGATTATTGGCAAGTTCAGCCTGTTGACAGATATGAATCCATCTTTTATCTTTAGTTTTAAGACAATTTGTTTGGTCTCTGGGTCTGAGACATGAAGAATGGCTCTGATACCATTTCGACAGCTTCTTTTTCCAGTTATTGAGCATAGCTACAACTGGGTGCGGAATTATTTTTAGACCTATTGGTCCTTCTCCTTTTAAGGAACTCTTGATATCTATAGTCATAATTTTGATTATGACGTCTGAGACAAGTGTCTAATGAAAGTAAGCTTCATTAATGCCCTCAAGAATAGCCTTTTGGCGTTGGATAACATTAAGATGATAAAGATTATCATTTTCAAGAATACTCCTTGGGCTAGGAATAATTATCTCGCCATCAGCGAGTACTAGAGGATTATCGAAAAAGTCATTACCTAATCGTTCTAGTCCTCTTCTGCTAATGTTAATCAAGGTCTCTTTGACCTGAATAATAAACTCACTGTTCTCCTTCTCTAGAAGGCATCGTTCTAGAGCATTTTTAACTATAGCTTTGGCGTGTAGTAGTTCAGGGCTAAAGGGGTTCATCTTAACTAAAATAGGTTTCAAGCATATAAACAAATTAATGATAATTATTAGTCTTATCAAACTAAGTAGTAAAAATGCATCTTGACATAGAACATAATTGGTTAGAGATAAGGTCAATACCTTGCTGGACCTCAGCCTCTTTCGCCGGCGACCACCTGTCTATTGGCTACTTCTCTGGCTATTCCAAAGGTACTCCAGACCCTCTTCTCAAACTGAATAATGTTGTACTCCAAGATGTATAAAAACTACTTTTATTGATAATACTAATAATTATACACTAATTTTGTTTACATACTCTACTCCCTAAAGGAGTAGTTACTCAGCTTTCATTCTCTCTCTAAGGATAAGAGTTTCTCTCCCTTCTTTCGATCTATACAAATGGGGGGTTGCTCCTTTATATAGAAGAGCTGAACCGACAATAGTACAATTAGCAAAAGTAAAATAAATAGAGAATCTACTTTTACTGTAGACAATAGCTGCTTTTCGTACAACATCTTTTGAAAACGCGTTGCTTGCTTTTTGCTTTTGCTTAGTGCATTTGCTTTTCGTACAGCATGCGTTGTTTGCCTTTTGCTTTTGCTTAGTGCGTTTGCCTTTCTTAGCTGGCAACCATCATGATTGTCCTTTAGGAATCTTTGCTTTTTTTCTGCAGCGTCTGCCTTTTTCTTTAGCAGATAGTGGCTGTCCTGCCTTTGTCTTTAGCAGATAGTGGCTGTCCTTTTTACTGGGTCCAACACGCTTCCTTTATCCAATCCTTAACGGACAAATGCAGCATCCTGTTGTTCTTTCTTGATGAAGGAATCCACAGAGATAACTACGTGTAGAATGACTGCCTGGTATACGACAGCTGTAGATAAGGCTTATCCCTAATCTTGTTAAGGGCATCATACCTTGGGCTACAATTTCCTTCAGCATAGATGTAGATGTTGCTGGGTGCATTGTACATAAATCCTTTGTTAGATTCTCGAAGGGCTTGTAACTTGTTAAAAATTACAGTGAAACCCATGGCTCTGCGGTGACAGATCCATTCTTCGTGAACTTCTGGTTGTTCGAGAACTTTGTTCTTTTTGAACTTCAAATTGGCTCTGTTTGGAGTGCAGAGTTGAACGATTAACCATCCTGGAGCTGGAGTGGGTAGAACCTCTGGGCTGGCAGATAGTATTTTTAATACTACCCAATCAGATTTGGAGCTTTTTCGAAACTTCTTGACTGCTTCGATTATGGACTTATGTAGTCCTAGAATTTCTCTGTTTCCGGGGCTGCATGTAATGCTAGCACAGAAACCGAACATTACTGCCTTGCTAACGTCGTCTGCAGGACTTCCTGCAAGAAAATGAATTCTGGGATATATTCCAGAAGTGTCAATTACTTGACTGTTAGTGCTCTGGGCTGTATAAACCCATTTTGAATATGAAACGTATTGTTCCATGGATATAGCCTGATTTAATATAGGCCTTTGTGCCTTAGGCATGATGACTGTGAAGTCATTTTCTTCCTCTGTTTCTGAGGAGGTAGAACATTCTTGAACCTTTCCTTTCGTTTTGAAAGTAGGCTTAAGGAGTTCTTGTGTGGACAAAAGTCCCTCTCCTTCCTGGAGATTATCGGACACGAGTCCTTTTCCTCTCTGGGCACGTTTACATGCTCCAAGAAAGGCCTGATGTATTTCATCAGATAAGTCAATGGCTTGTAACGCCATTACTTCATCGAGGCTGGATAAGGCCTGGATGATACGAGGATTAATTTCCTCTTCAATTTCCTTCTGATTCGTTCATGAGCGACACATAATTCGTGGATGGCCATTTCCAATAAGGATCTGGCGTCTGCTGAAGATGTCTCTTCTTCAACCATTGGCTTCCCTGCTAAGAAAATCAGCAAGATAGTTATTCTTACCTTTTATATGTTCAATATCGAATTGATATTCCTGAAAATATTGTTGCCATCTATGGCGTCTCTTGTACTCAGGGGTACAGGGGAGCTTATTAAAAATGTAAGCTTTTACATTAGTGTTATCAGTTCTGACTAAGAACTTTACAGGTAAAATAAAGAAGTGGAATTTAGCAAAACTCCGTTTTAAGGCGAGTAATTCCTTTTCATTGCTGTGATAATTAATCTCAGCTGGCTTAAAACATCCGTTAGCATACCTGCAAACATGTTCCTTGTCATCAGCCTTTCTGGCTTTAAGGACTCCTCCCCAGTAAAGGTCTGAGGCATCTGTTTCAACTATTAGTTGATCACCTGGTTCAGGGATGGCCAATCTAGGTAATTGACTACACATCTTTTTGAGTTGTTGGACAAGATGGGTGTGGTAGTCTTGCCATTGTAAATTTAATCTTTTCTTAAGAAGGTCTTGAAGTGGACCTCTTAACCATGCTAGGTTAGGCACAAAGTCACTGACGTAATTGATACATCCTAAGAAACGTTCAACCTGTTTTCGGTCGCAGAGTTTATCAGGGAAATTAGCAACTTTTTCACATATGTGGGGTTGCATTTCTATACCCTTATGGTCGATCTTTAGACCTAAAAACTCGATTTGTTCTTTTGCAATCTCAGCTTTTTTAGCTGATAGTATTAATCCGTGATTACGGCTTTTCTCAATGAATTTCATGAGATGAGTTGCATGATCTGCAATATTAGAAGAAAAGATCAAGATATCATCAACATAAACTAGACAAAAGTCTGAATATTCATTGAAGATATTATCCATTCTTCTTTGAAAGATCTGTGGGGCGTTTTTTAGTCCCATAGGCATTACATTCCAAATGTATTGCCCCTGAGGTGTGCTGAATGCAGTTAAGGGCTTAGCAGATTCTTTTAGTTTAATCTGATAAAATCCTGACTTGCAGTCAAATTTGGAAAACCACTTTTTGTTAAGGGTTTTGTTGATAAGCAATTCCTTATTAGGAAGGAAATAACCATCAAAGACGGTTAATTCGTTTAGCCTTTTGTAGTTAATCACCATTCTTGGCTTACCTCTCTTTTGTTCAGAGTGGTTGTTTACCATGAATGCTGGACTACTATGAGGACTTTTGTTATCCTCAGTGCTTTTGAAAGCTAATTGCTTTTCTTCGAGTTCTTTGAGTTGGACTTTGAACTCGAGTTCATCTGCCTGACTATATCTCATGGGCTTAACTCGTACAATTGAGTTGGCCTCTTTGAGTTGGATGTCTGCATAAGACTTATCCTTGTCCCAATATTCAATGGGTTGTCATCGAAATGGGCTTGTAGAAGTGTTTTTACTTCGTTTTCTAGCCGAAATTCTAATGCTCTTTGGGTGTTTGATAGAGCATTTAGCAATTGGGCTTTGACCTTAGAATGGTCTTTGGGCCTTTTTGTAAGGTTTTTGGGCCGGTTTATATTTTTGGGTATAGGCTCTCCACCATGCTGGCTGCGTGGTTGAAATGAGATAGTTCCTCGATACTGAGGATGGGCTATGAGCTGGGACTTAATCCAATGTCCACATGGGGTGAGGAAACTAATGTGTGAGTGGTCACAGCTATATTCCTTGAATCTATTAAGAAAGTCAACTCCTAAGAGGAGGTTATAGGTAGCATCTTTAGGTGCTTGTATTACTACAGTAGGTAGTGGTAATACCTTGAACTGGTTTTCTGTGCTATCTTGGATAGCTATAAACTGACCAAAAACGGCTTTGGTGAGTTTAGTAACCTGTCCAGATGCTACAACCACCTGTAGGGGTTTATGCAAGTCTTTCCAGTATCGTTCTGGATAAGAATTGGCGGATGCCATTGTGACATCTGATCCTGTGTCTATCATGGCGTGAAACCATTCAGGTTGATGAAACCTGTAAACTAATTGTACCTTAATATATGGCACCTTATTCATGGACTTTACTGGCATGAACAATTATACCATTGAGCTTAATGGTCATAAAATGCTCAGTTATGGAATAAGTGGTTTCTGATAAGAAACGCATTCCTAGGAGCAAATCAGCTTTAGTTTTAAAAGCTTGATTTTCAGATGAATAATCCGTTCAACGGATTCAAAGAGTACAGGAACATAAGTTAGTTTATGTTCTTGCATTTGAGAATAAATCTCAGGACTAGCGTAGTTATGCTGGATGGCAGGATTAATCCAAATTAATCCGTCTTTCCATTGTGTGATGTAAATCTTACTCACAATTTGGAAATTAGCCAATTTTGGACTTGGCAATCGCTCAAGGGGGTAGCTGCGTAGAATACTACCGTCTACGGAGTATCTACCTTGCATACTATTGCATCTATTAAACAGTGGTTTCTGTTTAATATCAATTTGCCACTCGTTGATTGGCTGCAACTTAGGTCTAGAAATCTCTTGGACTTCACAGATATCAGAAAAGATATCGTCTAACTCAATTTCGTCTTTTTGGAGAAATTGGTCAATAATATGAGTGTTACTTAGCATGTAACTTACCATGGTATAGATGGTAAATGGTGAATGGTGTAGACTTTCTAATAAGTCTGACCTTTGAAAGTGATAACAGAGATTTAGGGCACGGTTAGTGTCTAAATCCCTAATGGGTATACTATACCCTGGGTATGTGGTGAAACTAAGGTTTTGGTAAACCAAGTTTCCCTTCAGAATGCCTATTATGGCTTCTGACCGATTTGCAATGCGATTATGCATTAATGTAAGAATTATAGGGGTGTCTAATCCCTTTTGAAAGGTGGCTTTCAAATGAATTCTTACTGCACCAAAATGGATATAACCGATCTTAGTTCGGTCCTTTTCAGGGATTTTCCTGATTTTTTGTCTAATCTGTTCGATGGTTACTAAGGGCAATTCTACTTGTCCTTCAGCTATATTGCTGCTAATAGGGATTTCCTGAATATTAGTACCAAAGTACTGAATATTCTTTCTACGGAAAATGTGTAATAAGGTTCGTTTAAAACCTTCGTGCTCATTTATCTTGAGGTTTTTAGATAAAATCTTTTGATACTTCTTTTTATCGAAAAGTATCTCATTAGAATACGTACCTGAGGATTCACCTTCCTCTTGTTGTGAATGCTCTTCAGTCTGACTCATCGTCTGAGCTGCTGGATAAATATGTTAAGACGAGGATCTCGTCTTCAGACGTTATGTCTGAAAATGCTACTTCTTCGTAGCCTGCAAATTGCTCAAATAACTCATTAGAGCAAACACCTGCAAAGTTAATTTTCTTGGGGCATTCATTTGCATAATGTCCCTTTTCGTTGCAGTTCCAACATTTACAATCCTGTTTTTGGATTTGCTTAGAAGAACTCTTGTCTTCCTTTTTCTTTTGTTTCTTTTTAAAGAACTTTCTTTTCTTCTTGAAAGGTTTAGGGTGCTTCTTGACACGTTTACCAAGTTTCTTTTTGGCCTTAAACTTCTTTTTCTGTTTAGTAGATTTGTCTAATTGACAACCAAACTTACTAGGATAATAGAGCTGATCTTTACATTTCAGCTTCTTTTGATCCTTTTGAAGCCTCTTTCTTTTATAGGCTTTTTCACATTCATCTGCTAGTGTTACTCTAGCAAACTCAATTCTGGCACCTAATGTGTCAGTTCTTTCAGGTCGTTCTGCGGCCTTCCATTTACTAAATATTAAATCACTCCATGGGAATGGTAATTTAGTAAAAAACATATCGTTATGGAAATTTAACGAATTAGAGGCTGCTGAAGATATTTCAGCTTTGTAATAATACTTTTCAAATTCACAAACATAGGCATCAAAATAATTGATGTCGCATATCTGTAAATTATAAAGCATCGTGAGGTATTTTTGCCTCTTTAATCGTTTTTCTCTTAAACGATACTGAGAATAATCTTCTCCCAAAAATTCTCTTCGAATTTCGTTCTCAATCGTATTAATGATTGTTTTATTGTCATTAGTGGTTGTTCCACCTAAATATCTTACCTTGGTTTCTTCAGGTAAGGCAGTAAACCAGTCAGATACTTTCCCACTTAAAGTTAAAGGGATGAAAATTTTTAATTCATCACCATCTGTTCTAGTGACACCAGAATAAATGAGTAAGGCTTTTACCCATTCCTTGATAACTTCGTCTGTATTTGTAACACAGTCAATGTTTAAGGTAGCGCCTGCATTACTCAAAGGGTAAGCATGGCCTGGGTGAGGGAATAAATGAGGTCTTCCCACTCGTCTTTGTCTAGACGAAGGGTGACGATATCGGTAGCGTTGTGCTTCCTCTTCGTCATCACTTCCTATGTGACTATCAAGATTAGTCTGACTCTCAGGTCTTACCTCTGGACCACTTGGACCACTTTGACCACTAGACTGCGTCGAGTCTGGTACAATCATAGGATGACTTGTTGATGCTTCACCTGTAGCCTCCATATTACATTGTAATTGGAGTTCATTGATCTTATCTAGGATCTCGTCTTCCTCATCCGAATTAGCTTGAGCATATTCTTGCTCTAATTCTTCTAAGGAAATAAAAGTTCGAACCATGTTCGAAATCGAAGGATACCCTGGTTTAGTAGGGTCGATAGAAGGGTTAAATCTAACTCTTCTGCGAACAATTTGAGGTTCAGATTCTGATTTAGGAGTGTGCAGAATTAATTTCTGGATTTCTCCTAATCCCTCATAGATACTATTTAACTTAGTATCTATTGTTTGTCCTTGTAAATTGGACTTCCACAATTCCTTGTATGGAGTTGATGAACTGCTACCAGCTTTATCCATCACTTAATCCTGATAAGGAATCTCTAGCAGGGCTTGCTAGGTCAGGTTGTACATACCATTGATTATTGGCAAGTTCAGCCTGTTGACAGATATGAATCCATCTTTTATCTTTAGTTTTTAGACAATTTGTTTGGTCTCTGGGTCTGAGACATGAAGAATGGCTCTGATACCATTTCGACAGCTTCTTTTTCCAGTTATGGAGCATAGCTACAACTGGGTGCGGAATTATTATTAGACCTATTGGTCCTTCTCCTTTTAAGGAATTCTTGATATCTATAGTCATAATTTTGATTATGACGTCTGAGACAAGTGTCTAGTGAAAGTAAGGCTTCATTAATGCCCTCAAGAATAGCCTTTTGGCGTTGGATAACATTAAGATGATAAAGATTATCATTTTCAAGAATACTCCTTGGGCTAGGAATGATTATCTCGCCATCAGCGAGTACTAGAGGATTATCGAAAAAGTCATTACCTAATCGTTCTAGTCCTCTTCTGCTAATGTTAATCAAGGTCTCTTTGACCTGAATAATAAACTCACTGTTTTCCTTCTCTAGAAGGCATCGTTCTAAAGCGTTTTTAACTATAGCTTTGGCGTGCAGTTGTTCTGGGCTGAAGGGATTCATGGTAACTAAAATAGGTTTCAAGCATATAAACAAATTAATGATAATTATTAGCCTTATCAAACTAAGTAGTAGAAATGCATCTTGACATAGAACATAATTGGTTAGAGATAAGGTCAATACCTTGCTGGACCTCAGCCTCTTTCGCCGGCGACCACCTGTCTTTTGGCTACTTCTCTGGCTATTCCAAAGGTACTCCAGACCCTCTTCTCAAACTGAATAATGTTGTACTCCAAGATGTATAAAAACTACTTTTATTGATAATACTAATAATTATACACTAACTTTGTTTACATACTCTACTCCCTAAAGGAGTAGTTACTCAGCTTTCATTCTCTCTCTAAGGATAAGAGTTTCTCTCCCTTCATTCGATGCCTATACAAATGGGGGGTTGCTCCTTTATATAGAAGAGCTGAACCGACAATAGTACAATTAGCAAAAGTAAAATAAATAGAGAATCTACTTTTACTGTAGACAATAGCTGCTTTTCGTACAGCATGCGTTGCTTGCTTTTTGCTTTTGCTTAGTGCGTTTGCTTTTCGTACAGCATGCGTTGCTTGCCTTTTGCTTTTGCTTAGTGCGTTTGCTTTTCTTAGCTGGCAACCATTATAATCGTCCTTTTGGGAATCTTTGCTTTTTCTACCTTTTTCTTTAGCAGATAGTGGCTGTCCCTTTCACTGGGTCCAACACGCTTCCTTTAACCAATCCTTAACGGACAAATGCAGCATCCTTTTGTTCTTTCTTGATGAAGGAATCCACAGAGATAACTACGTGTAGAATGACTGCCTGGTATACGACAGCTGTAGATAAGGCTTATCCCTGAACTAATCTTGTTAAGGGCATCATACCTTGGGCTACAATTTCCTTCAGCATAGATGTAGATGTTGCTGGGGGCATTGTACATAAATCCTTTGTTAGATTCTCGAAGGGCTTGTAATTTGTTAAAAATTACAGTGAAACCCATGGCTCTGCGGTGACAGATCCATTCATCGTGAACTTCTGGTTGTTCGAGGACTTTGTTCTTTTTGAACTTCAAATTGGCTCTGTTTGGAGTGCAGAGTTGAACGATTAACCACCCTGGAGCTGGAGTGGGTAGAACCTCTGGGCTGGCAGATAGTATTTTTAATACTACCCAATCAGATTTGGAGCTTTTTCGAAACTTCTTGACTGCTTCGATTATGGACTTATGTAGTCCTAGAATTTCTCTGTTTCCTGGGCTGCATGTAATGCTAGCACAGAAACCGAACATTACTGCCTTGCTAACGTCGTCTGCAAGACTTCCTGCAAGAAAATGAATTCTGGGATATATTCCAGAAGTGTCAATTACTTGACTGTTAGTGCTCTGGGCTGTATAAACCCATTTTGAATATGAAACGTATTGTTCCATGGATATAGCCTGATTTAATATAGGCCTTTGTGCCTTAGGCATGATGACTGTGAAGTCATTTTCTTCCTCTGTTTCTGAGGAGGTAGAACATTCTTGAACCTTTCCTTTCGTTTTGAAAGTAGGCTTAGGGATTTCTTGTGTGGACAAAAGTCCCTCTCCTTCTTGGAGACTATCGGACATAAGTCCTTTTCCTTTTTGGGCACGTTTACATGCTCCAAGAAAGGCCTGATGTATTTCATCAGATAAGTCAATGGCTTGTAACGCCATTACTTCATCGAGGCTGGATAAGGCCTGGATGATGCGAGGATTAATTTCCTCTTCAATTTCCGTCTGGATCTGTGTCATTCGTTCATGAGCGACACATAATTCCTGGATGGCCATTTCCAATAAGGATCTGGCGTCTGCTGAAGATGTCTGTTCTTCAACCATTGGCTTCCCTGCTAAGAAAATCAGCAAGATGGTTATTCTTACCTTTTATATGTTCAATATCGAATTGATATTCCTGAAAATATTGTTGCCATCTATGGCGTCTCTTGTACTCAGGGGTACAGGGGAGCTTATTAAAAATGTAAGCTTTCACATTAGTGTTATCTGTTCTGACTAAGAACTTTACAGGTAAAATAAAGAAATGGAATTTAGCAAAACTCCGTTTTAAGGCGAGTAATTCCTTTTCATTGCTGTGATAATTAATCTCAGCTGGCTTAAAACATCCGTTAGCATACCTGCAAACATGTTCTTTGTCATCAGCCTTTCTGGCTTTAAGGACTCCTCCCCAGTAAAGGTCTGAGGCATCTGTTTCAACTATTAGTTGATCACCTGGTTCAGGGATGGCCAATCTAGGTAATTGACTACACATCTTCTTGAGTTGTTGGACAAGATGGGTGTGGTAGTCTTGCCATTGTAAATTTAATCTTTTCTTAAGAAGATCTTGAAGTGGACCTCTTAGCCATGCTAGGTTAGGCACAAAGTCACTGACGTAATTGATACATCCTAAGAAACGTTCAACCTGTTTTCGGTCGCAGAGTTTATCAGGGAAATTGGCAACTTTTTCACATATGTGGGGTTGCATTTCTATACCCTTATGGTCGATCTTTAGACCTAAAAACTCGATTTGTTCTTTTGCAATCTCAGCTTTTTTAGCTGATAGTATTAATCCGTGATTACGGCTTTTCTCAATGAATTTCATGAGATGAGTTGCATGATCTGCAATATTAGAAGAAAAGATCAAGATATCATCAACATAAACTAGACAAAAGTCTGAATATTCATTGAAGATATTATCCATTCTTCTTTGAAAAATCTGTGGGGCGTTTTTTAGTCCCATAGGCATTACATTCCAAATGTATTGCCCCTGAGGTGTGCTGAATGCAGTTAAGGGCTTAGCAGATTCTTTTAGTTTGATCTGATAAAATCCTGACTTGCAGTCAAATTTGGAAAACCACTTTTTGTTAAGGGTTTTGTTGATAAGCAATTCCTTATTAGGAAGGAAATAACCATCAAAGACGGTTAATTCGTTTAGCCTTTTGTAGTTAATCACCATTCTTGGCTTACCTCTCTTTTGTTCAGAGTGGTTGTTTACCATGAATGTTGGACTACTATGAGGACTTTTGTTATCCTCAGTGCTTTTGAAAGCTAATTGCTTTTCTTCGAGTTCTTTGAGTTGGACTTTGAACTCGAGTTCATCTGCCTGACTATATCTCATGGGCTTAACTCGCACAATTGAGTTGGCCTCTTTGAGTTGGATGTCTGCATAAGACTTATCCTTGTCCCAATACTTCAATGGGTTGTCATCGAAATGGGCTTGTAGAAGTGTTTTTACTTCGTTCTCTAGCCGAAATTCTAATGCTCTTTGGGTGTTTGATAGAGCATTTAGCAATTGGGCTTTGACCTTAGAATGGTCTTTGGGCTTTTTTGTAAGGTTTTTGGGCCGGTTTATATTTTTGGGCCTAGGCTCTCCACCATGCTGGCTGCGTGGTTGAAATGAGATAGTTCCTCGATACTGAGGATGGGCTATGAGCTGGGACCTAATCCAATGTCCACATGGGGTAAGGAAACTAATGTGTGAGTGGTCACAGCTATATTCCTTGAATCTATTAAGAAAGTCAACTCCTAAAAGGAGGTTATAGGTAGCATCTTTAGGTGCTTGTATTACTACAGTAGGTAGTGGTAATACCTTGAACTGGTTTTCTGTGCTATCTTGGATAGCTATAAACTGACAAAAAACGGCTTTGGTGAGTTTAGTAACCTGTCCAGATGCTACAACCACCTGTAGGGGTTTATGCAAGTCTTTCCAGTATCGTTCTGGATAAGAATTGGCGGATGCCATTGTGACATCTGATCCTGTGTCTATCATGGCGTGAACCCATTCAGGTTGATGAAACCTGTAAACTAATTGTACCTTAATATATGGTACCTTATTCATGGACTTTACTGGCATGAACAATTATACCATTG
Organism: Carnegiea gigantea; assembly: GCA_029747015.1. Taxonomy (NCBI): domain Eukaryota; kingdom Viridiplantae; phylum Streptophyta; class Magnoliopsida; order Caryophyllales; family Cactaceae; genus Carnegiea; species Carnegiea gigantea. The sequence goes on along the minus strand of JAKOGI010004722.1, from coordinate 6,874 downwards.
AGCTTAATGGTCATAAAATGCTCAGTTATGGAATAAGTGGTTTCTGATAAGAAACGCATCCCTAGGAGCAAATCAGCTTTAGTTTTAAAAGCTTGATTTTCCAGATGAATAATCCGTTCAACGGATTCAAAGAGTACAGGAACATAAGTTAGTTTATGTTCTTGCATTTGAGAATAAATCTCAGGATTAGCGTAGTTATGCTGGATGGCAGGATTAATCCAAATTAATTCGTCTTTCCATTGTGTGATGTAAATCTTACTCACAATTTGGAAATTAGCCAGTTTTGGACTTGGCAATCGCTCAAGGGGGGAGCTTCGTAGAATACTACCGTCTACGGAGTATCTACCTTGCATACTATTGCATCTATTAAACAGTGGTTTCTGTTTAATATCAATTTGCCCCTCGTTGATTGGCTGCAACTTAGGTCTAGAAATCTCCTGGATTTCACAGATATCAGAAAAGATATCGTCTAACTCAATTTCGTCTTTTTGGAGAAATTGGTCCATAACATGAGTGTTACTTAGCATGTAACTTACCATGGTATAGATGGTAAATGGTGAATGGTGTAGACTTTCTAGTAAGTCTGACCTTTGAAAGTGGTAACAGAGATTTAGGGCACGGTTAGTGTCTAAGTCTCTAATGGGTATGCTATACCCTGGGTATGTGGTGAAACTAAGGTTTTTGGTAAACCAAGTTTCCCTTCAGAATGCCTATTATGGCTTCTGATCGATTTGCAATGCGATTATGCATTAATGTAAGAATTATAGGGGTGTCTAATCCCTTTTGAAAGGTGGCTTTCAAATGAATTCTTACTGCTCCAAAATGGATATAACCGATCTTAGTTCGGTCTTTTTCAGGGATTTTCCTGATTTTTGTCTAATCTGTTCGATAGTTACTAAGGGCAATTCTACTTGTCCTTCAGCTATATTGCTGCTAATAGGGATTTCCTGAATATTAGTACCAAAGAACTGAATATTCTTTCTACGGAAAATGTGTAATAAGGTTCGTTTAAAACCTTCGTGCTCATTTATCTTGAGGGTTTTAGATAAAATCTTTTGATACTTCTTTTTATCGAAAAGTATCTCATTTGAATACGTACCTGAGGATTCACCTTCCTCTTGTTGTGAATGCTCTTCAGTCTGACTCATCGTCTGAGCTGCTGGATAAATAAGTTAAGACGAGGATCTCGTCTTCAGACGTTATGTCTGAAAATGCTACTTCTTCGTAGCCTGCAAATTGCTCAAATAACTCATTAGAGCAAACACCTGCAAAGTTAATTTTCTTGGGGCATTCATTTGTATAATGTCCCTTTTCATTGTAGTTCCAACACTTACAATCCTGTTTTTGGATTTGTTTAGAAGAACTCTTGTCTTCTTTTCTTTTTTGTTTCTTTTTAAAGAATTTTCTTTTCTTCTTGAAAGGTTTAGGGTGCTTCTTGACCCGTTTACCAAGTTTCTTTTTGGCCTTAAACTTCTTTTTCTGTTTAGTAGATTTGTCTAATTGACAACCAAACTTACTGGGATAATAGAGCTGATCTTTACATTTCAGCTTCTTTTGATCCTTTTGAAGCCTCTTTCTTTTATAGGCTTTTTCACATTCATCTGCTAGTGTTACTCTAGCAAACTCAATTCTGGCACCTAATGTGTCAGTTCTTTCAGGTCGTTCAGCGGCCTTCCATTTACTAAATATTAAATCCCTCCATGGGAATGGTAATTTAGTAAAAAACATATCGTTATGGAAATTTAACGAATTAGAGGCTGCTGAAGATATTTCAGCTTTATAATAATACTTTTCAAATTCACAAACGTAGGCATCAAAATAATTGATGTCGCATATCTGTAAATTATAAAGCATCGTGAGGTATTTTTGCCTCTTTAATCGTTTTTCTCTTAAACGATACTGAGAATAATCTTCTCCCAAAAATTCTCTTCGAATTCGTTCTCAATCGTATTAATGATTGTTTTATTGTCATTAGTGGTTGTTCCACCTAAATATCTTACCTTGGTTTCTTCAGGTAAAGCAGTAAACCAGTCAGATACTTTCCCACTTAAAGTTAAAGGGATGAAAATTTTTAATTCATCACCATCTGTTCTAGTGACACCAGAATAAATGAGTAAGGCTTTTACCCATTCCTTGATAACTTCGTCTGTATTTGTAACACAGTCAATGTTTAAGGTAGCGCCTGCATTACTCAAAGGGTAGGCATGGCCTGGGTGAGGGAATAGATGAAGTCTTCCCACTCGTCTTTGTCTAGACGAAGGGTGACGATATCGGTAGCGTTGTGCTTCCTCTTCGTCATCACTTCCTATGTGACTATCAAGATTAGTCTGACTCTCGGGTCTTACCTCTGGACCACTTGGACCACTTTGACCACTAGACTGTGTCGAGTCTGGTACAATCATAGGGTGACTTGTTGATGCTTCACCTGTAGCCTCCATATTACATTGTAATTGGAGTTCATTGATCTTATCTAAGATCTCATCTTCCTCATCCGAATTAGCTTGAGCATATTCTTGCTCTAATTCTTCTAAGGAAATAAAAGTTCGAACCATGTTCGAAATCGAAGGATACCCTGGTTTGGTAGGGTCGATAGAAGGGTTAAATCTAACTCTTCTGCGAACAATTTGAGGTTCAGATTCTGATTTAGGAGTGTGCAGAATTAATTTCTGGATTTCTCCTAATCCCTCATAGATACTATTTAACTTAGTATCTATCGTTTGTCCTTGTAAATTGGACTTCCACAATTCCTTATATGGAGTTGATGAACTGCTACCAGCTTTATCCATCACTTAATCCTGATAAGGAATCTCTAGCAGGGCTTGCTAGGTCAGGTTGTACATACCATTGATTATTGGCAAGTTCCGCCTGTTGACAGATATGAATCCATCTTTTATCTTTATTTTTAAGACAATTTGTTTGGTCTCTGGGTCTGAGACATGAAGAATGGCTCTGATACCATTTCTGCGGTACGCTCTGATACCATTTCTGCGGTACGCTCTGATACCATTTCGACAGCTTCTTTTTCCAGTTATGGAGCATAGCTACAACTGGGTGCGGAATTATTATTAGACCTATTGGTCCTTCTCCTTTTAAGGAACTCTTGATATCTATAGTCATAATTTTGATTATGACGTCTGAGACAAGTGTCTAGTGAAAGTAAGGCTTCATTAATGCCCTCAAGAATAGCCTTTTGGCGTTGGATAACATTAAGATGATAAAGATTATCATTTTCAAGAATACTCCTTGGGCTATGAATGATTATCTCGCCATCAGCGAGTACTAGAGGATTATCGAAAAAGTCATTACCTAATCGTTCTAGTCCTCTTCTGCTAATGTTAATCAAGGTCTCTTTAACCTGAATAATAAACTCACTGTTTTCCTTCTCTAGAAGGCATCGTTCTAAAGCGTTTTTAACTATAGCTTTGGCGTGCAGTTGTTCTGGGCTGAAGGGGTTCATGGTAACTAAAATAGGTTTCAAGCATATAAACAAATTAATGATAATTATTAGCCTTATCAAACTAAGTAGTAAAAATGCATCTTGACATAGAACATAATTGGTTAGAGATAAGGTCAATACCTTGCTGGACCTCAGCCTCTTTCGCCGGCGACCACCTGTCTTTTGGCTACTTCTCTGGCTATTCCAAAGGTACTCCAGACCCTCTTCTCAAACTGAATAATGTTGTACTCCAAGATGTATAAAAACTACTTTTATTGATAATACTAATAATTATACACTAACTTTGTTTACATACTCTACTCCCTAAAGGAGTAGTTACTTAGCTTTCATTCTCTCTCTAAGGATAAGAGTTTCTCTCCCTTCATTCGATTCGATGCCTATACAAATGGGGGGTTGCTCCTTTATATAGAAGAGATTTGCTTAATCGTCTTTATGATGCAAAAGTATTTTCCAAGTTTGACATGAAATCTGGTTTCTGGCATTCAGATTGCTGAACAAGACCGTTACAAAACTGCATTTGCTGTACCCTTTAGACATTACGAATGGAACGTAATGCCCTTTGGATTGAAAAATGCCCCCTCAGAATTTCAAAATATCATGAACGACATTTTTACACCCTATACATCTTTCATCATTGTGTACATTGATGATGTCCCTGTATTCTCAAAATCCATTGATCAACATTTTAAACATCTACAAACGTTTCTGCATATCATTGAAAAAAAGGGACTTGCAGTTTCACCATCAAAATTAGTTTTATTTCAAACAAAAATAAGGTTTCTTGGTCATGAAATTTATGAAGGTACCATTAAGCCAATTATACGGTCTCTTGCATTTGCTGACAAATTCCCAGATGAAATCAAAGATAACAAATAGTTGCAACATTTTCTAGGTTGCCTGAATTATGTCTCTGAGTTCTTCCCCAATTTACGAAATTTATGTGCACCTTGGTATAGGAGGCTTAGAAAAAATCCTATCCCCTGGACTAGTGAACATACTAGAATTGTTAGGTAAGTCAAGGATAGAGTTAAGTCTCTGCCATGCCTTAGCATCCCTAACCCAGCTGCATTCATGATAGTCGAGACTGATGCATCTGATATAGATTACAGAGGCATACTCAAACAAAAATTAGAGTCTCATGCACAAGAACAATTACTCAGATTCCATTCTGGACTATGGCTCGGTCCACAACAAAATTATTCAACAATCAAAAAAGAAATTTTAGCAGTAGTTCTTTGCATATCAAAGTTTCAAGATGATCTCTTTTACAAAAAATTTCTATTACGCATTGATTGCAAATCTGCCAAAGAAATTTTACAAAAGGATGTAAAGAATTTAGTTTCCAAACAAATCTTTGCCCGTTAGCAAGCAATTCTTTCTGCTTTTGATTTCGACATTGAATTTATCAAAGGCGAAAGCAACTCTCTTCCAAATTTCTTAACAAGAGAATTCTTGCAAGGAAAGAGTGACAAAAATATTGTTTTGCAGGAAAACAAATCAGTTCTTCCAAGAACAACCGCAAAGACAAAGGCAAAGGCATTAGGCGAGCTGAGGACTATAAGCTAGAAGTACCTATGCAGCTCCCTACTCATAATCAATTTCAAACTCTTGCTCAATTCCCCCCTTAACCACACAAATCAATTGTAGCGAAACCACCTACAAAACCAACGGTTGACAATGCATATGTTGTTCGACATACTGAACATTTGTTTCTCACAAATTACAAAACCATGCCTTCTCCAGATGTAATTAAACCTCTGGTCCAAAAAGCCTTTGGCAAAAAACACTTTGCCACAGATCATTCCCAAAAAACTCAACAATTTTACGAGTTAATCCTTGTGGATACTCGTTCCATTGACATCTCTCATACCTTTGACAAAATGAATCCTGGACATATCCTCTTTTTCAAGTGTATTATTCGACAAGTTCTGAGTACTCAACAATGGAAAGATCCATTTGAGGAAAAGAAATTTTCCATTCCTTACACTTTCCAAACCTTTGATTACAATGATTACAGAATGGCCTGGTTTAGGACATTTCTGCGTCGTCCTGAAACCCATTCTTGGTTTTTCAATTTTCATAACAATTGCCCTACTCAATTCCCCATCTGGTTTTGTTACTGGTGGACTTGGTTCGGTTGCAGTCTTACTGTATTACCAATTGAAGCTCAAGGTGGATGGGATTTCTAGGATAAAAACGTCACCTCCCTTGAAGCCTACACAAAAGAAGTTCAATTTTTCAGGATCTTTAACATAGCCTGGATCTTCTGCTGGGAATACAGGCTATAAAATTACCTCAAGAATTCATTTCCCCTATCATTAGTTCGAGTTTATAAAGTTAAATGGTGGAATGAATTCAAAACAAAACTATGCTGTAGCGAGAATGTTGAACATTACTACAGGACACGAACAAAGAAGTTCACCTTGCACAATTTACATAGATTTGAAGCCAAGGCAGGCATTGGACCTTCTACGCCACAAAAGAAAGAAAGTCCAACAACATCTACAAAGGCCCGTTCACAGGGTTTGTCTCAAAAGGAAAAAGAGATCCTTGAGTTGCTCAAAGATGATCCACAAATGAGGTAAATTTTCCTCCAAAAAATCATTGACAAAGCAAATCACTCAGATGAAGAGGCTCTTAGTTATGCTGGCTCTTCAACAAAACCACAACCACACAATATTGCTGATTATCAAGATTCACAGGACTCATATGACCTGTGAATATGACAAAGGCTGGCAAAGGTTAAATGACCTTTGGCAAAATGCAAAACCCAAATAACTCAAAAGAGCCTACAAGGGTCATTTGGCCTTTGGCAAAAGTAAAGGCCATTCGTACTAACGAATCTTTTCTTTTGCAGGTCACTTTTGACAAAATTCACTGTTCAACAATAGTACCTCCACTCAAAACCACAAGACAAAAATTTATGAGGACAACTCAGCACAAAACAGTATGAAGATAAGCATTACCCCCTTTCGGTGTGTCTTTTCTGCTGATGGCCGACAAAAGGAATCTGCTCTTGAAATGCAAACAAAATAGCAATTATGAAGGACACTCTCCTCTCCTCTATCTAAGAGGATCTCAATTAAGGGAGAAGGCAGAGCGAATTTAGCAATTCTCTTGCATTCTCTAAGCTTTCTTCAATGTGTTCTTCAGGTTCGCCTTCTTTCTCTTCATTTCTCATTACAATTCTTCTTGCAAAAGTAAGTTCTGTACATTTACAAACTTTGTACAAGTTTCAGTTCATAAATAAAGTTCAGTTTGAGTTTTCGCTCCTGCTGTTCCAAGTTTTCGATCCTGCTATTCCTGGTATCAGAGCCAAGGTGAAAACAAACTTTTGCATCTAGATTAAGTGATCATAATCTATACATATATGTAAATATATATATACACACACATATATATATATATGGATATATA
>JAKOGI010004721.1:0-21580 GCA_029747015.1 Carnegiea gigantea | reverse complement strand
TGTGTGTGTGTGTGTGTAGACATATATATATATATATATATATATATATATATATATATATATATATATATATATATATATATATATATATATAGTGGCACGGATCAGGTGAGAAGAGGCTCTCTATTAGTAGAATGAGAAGAGAAGATCTACTCCGTTCATCCAGATCCAACGGTCCCGATTTGAGTCAGAATTTTTAGTAGTGTCACGTGGTTATTTTCGTGAGTAGGAGGAGAGAGAAAGCAGCTTGGCTATCTCTCTTGAGGCCTTCTTCCTCTCAGCGCTGTTTGTCTCTTTTCTCTGAATCTGTTTGCTCAGTTCAGTGTTGGTTGCTTTCGCCGAGTTCTATGATGAATTCCGAAGAGGGAGTGCGTGATTAATTGCTTTTTTTGGGCGATTTATGCCTTTTTTTTAATCAGTTCGGGAGCCCTGGTTGTCTACATTTGTGTTTTTCCTCTTAGCCAAATTCAGGTAAGTGATTCTCTATCATTCTTGTTGAATTATATGTCATGTTTTAGATTTTCTGTGGGGTAGTATTTGGATGATTTGTTTAGCTTGCCTTTAAATTTGGACATTTTATTAGATTCATGTCTTCTCCTGCACACCTTCAGATCTCAAAGAGTAGAGCTTCGTGGGTGAAGAATCTAGGGTTTCTTTTCAGCTTTGACAACCACCCAGTATAACCCATTTTAGCAAAAGGTTTGTTCTTGCTTTTTTCCCTTCTTATTTGAGTCTCTTAATCATCAAAACTAGGAAATTTGTACGTGTTTTTTCTCTGATTGGCGTGGCAGTGTCAGATTGATAGGTGAACTATATAAATTGAATTGTTGAACATTGGCTACTCAAAGAAACTTCTTTACGTGGCCGATTGGGGTCATAAATTATATAGTAGTATGTTGTGAGTGAGCTAAAAAGTCAAAAAAAATTGGCAGAGAAAGTAGAAGCAGAAGTTACTGAGAGAAAGTGTTTGTTTGGTTTTGCTGTGAGATAAATAAATGTATGATACAGTTTTGGTGGAAGCTTTTGGTGATGTATATGTATATGTATCATCTACTGAGTAGTAATTATTTTGCAATAAGAGCTTGAAAGAAGGGTTTTACCTAAAATTTTATCAACAAGTGTATGAGACAATGTTGTTGGACTTACGAATTGTTCTTGGTTTAGGACTTTAGGTTCTGTTTTTAACTTTTGTAGTATCATGATTCACTATTAGAATTTTCTTATCTACAAACTACATATAGCACTGAATATTAGGTTGCACCCAGCACATAATATTAGTTAATATCTAGTTGGAAGTTGAAGGGCACTTACATAGTCAGTTTTCCTCTTCATTTTTCTTTTTAGGAACATGCTTTATGTTAAATTTATACAAATTGAGCCTCTAAACAAGGAAGCCATGATATAAGTCCAATTGTTAAAGTAAGTCATGAGCTTATGAATATGCTTTAGGTGTCTTCAATCTTCAATATAGTATAATCTTGTTTGTCAAAACCTAGAAGTCTGTATGGACTGCTAAGAATTTCCAACACATACATACATATAATCATATTGGGACGATAGTAAATCCAAGATCAAACGGTCTTACTCTGATATCGTGTTAAATCTTAAATTTTATATAAATAGGGTATTTAAACAAACGAGCTATGGATATAAATTTAATAAGAATCCAATCCAAAATCAATTGACAATGAATTGAGTATTGGGGTTAGGTGAACTATATAAATTAATTTGGTGAACATTGGCAATTGCACTGGTAAATTTTAGAGTTGAGGTTTTGTTTTATGTCCGTTTTTCTTTTTTTGATGATGATACCTTTGATAACATTCGTGCAGTGAGATGTCTACTTCACAAACTATTCCTATAAGTAGCAATGTTGATGATCAAAGTATTGGTGACAAAGACCAACATTCCAAGCATTCCGAGCATTCCGAGCCTGATCACCTGAAAGTGATCCTTGTGCAGTAGAGAGCACAAGAACATCTTGTAATGTCACCTATACATATTTTCTTTTTTTGTTTCAACTTGCTTGTTGTCATTTTGGGAAGTATGTGGTGCTATTGTTTGCTTTTTGTATACTATAGTGAATTGACGCTAAAATGTTGTAGTTTCAAGATGCATCCATACAGCAAACCATGTTTTTTGCTTACTATTGTATTTAGTTATAATGATGTGTGGCATTACATGTCTAGTGATGTTGATTGTTGTGTTTTTTGATAAAAAATAGATTCAAATGATTTAACACCAGTGCTGACCAATTCATCCATTGATGCTGGAGGAGAATGAGTTCTAGTTTGCGAGGAAGCATCCTTTATACCTAAGTTGAAAATGAGGTTTCAAAACATTGAGGACGCTCTATCATTTTACAAGAGATATGCTAATTATGTGGGTTTAGTGTTCGAAAGTCTTCCACCACAAAGAATAAGTTGGAGAAAATTTGGAAGGTCTTAGTTTGTTCAAAACAAGGGTATAGGGAGCCTTGTAAAACTCCACCCCAAAGTGCAGTTGCCTTAGCTAATGCAATATCTAAGTAGACTAGTATACAAATTCATCAAAATATGGATGCAAAGTTCACTAAAAAGTCCATGGCTTAATTTGCAAAAACGAATGTACAAGGCAGTCATTCACTTAGTTCAGTTTTTAAGAAACGTACATGTTCACCATGATGGCTAGCCATGTTCACTAAAGTACATGTGTAAGTTCACTAAAGTACAGGTATAAGTTCACCACGGTGAATACATCCAATTTGATTAATATAAATGTACAAGTTCACAAGCGCAAAAGTGACTAAGTAGACTAATATATCAATTCATCAAAATATGGCTGCAAAGTTCACTAAAAAGTCCATGGCTTAATTCGCAACAATGAATGTACAAGGCAGGCATTCACTTAGTTCACTTTTTAAGAAACGTACATGTTCACCATGATGACTAGCCATGGTTCACTAAAGTGCATGTGTAAGTTCACTAAAGTACACGTATAAGTTCATCACAGTGAATACATCCAATTTGATTAATATAAAAGTACAAGTTCACTAACATTAAAGTGACTAAGTAGACTAATATATAATTCCCTTCCCCCCCCCCCAACCCACACCAAAAGGCAAAAGAACCTTTCCCTGGAAAAAAAGGAAAAAGAAAAGTAGTGGGGAAGAGAGAAGGCGGACAGGTAGGTGGAGGGGAAAAATTCTTTAATACCAAGTTACCAACCCCCTCCCCCTTTCTAGTTTCTGGCCATGCCTCACTGTCTCACCTTCCTTAATGTCATTAACTAATACTCTGTTACAACTAATCACAAACTTTGAGAAGAATGTTATCAAACTTGGATTGGTCAAGTTTTTAGGAATATACTAAGTCTTGAAATGGTCAAGAGCCACCTCTAGATGGTGGAGCTTTGGTGCTAGGCTTAAATCAACTGGAATGACTTTCTCTCCACAAACGAATGGACCTTGTAACAATAGTAACACCAAATAATTTGAATATCCAAGTGAAATCCACAAAAAAAAGGCATCTAGTATAAAAGAAGGATGCAAGGGTACACACTGTGACAATGTATTTGCACCTACTTGTGACTTCAAATGGTGTAGTGCATTGGGATCCTTGCTTTTCAAAAAGTTGACAAAAGCTGGAAAAAGTTTAGAGCCCTTGAGTTTTGTAATAACCCGACCCTAACCCATATTTATTTATTTAAATCATCTTTATTTATTTCCTTAATCATGCTTATTCATTTACTTTATCATGTTTATTGACCTAATCACTCATGGTTATTTGTTTAACCAAATCATGTTTATTAAATTCAATTACACTAAATTTATTTATTTAAAGATATCCATTATGTTATTTAAATTGTCCATCTTCATTTATCGTATTTAATCACCCTGGTTGGGAGATATTTCATTTTAGGTACCACTTTACAATTCAAGTTTCATTGATTGTTAATTCGGGTTTCGTTGATTGATTAAATATCGGGTGAATCGATATTAGGCCTCGGTGAGTATAAATTAGTGATTAATTATTTTCTTACCTTCAGTAAACTTTAATCCCGGGTAATATAAAATTTTTCCAACATTTCGAATAAGATTTCAAGCCTGAACTTAGCTTGTTGGGCCCAAAACAAAAGCCCAAAACCTTGCTAACTTTGTTGTTTTACTAATTGCTCATGTTAGCACCTAATTTTAATTAGCAAAAAGCTACTTTTTGGATTGAAAATTCACAGTCATATTTGGCTATAAATTGACAATTTTTACACACAAAATTCAGCAAACAAAAATAACAAAAACCCAACCCTCTTCTTTCTCTCTCTACCTCACGCATGGGCATAAAACAGGGGCAGCAGCTATTGCCCCTTGTGCTGCCAGTTCTAGTGGTTTCTGGATACTTTTCCAGCCATGTCCCGGCTGCCCCGACTCCCCCTTACCGCTAGCTATCTTGGCCAACCATCAAAATCATTCAAAACAGCCCCTCCTCCCTCTAATTCAAGCCTAAAGTAAGGTATATCCCAAAATCCTAACTTGTTTTATCTTGAGTTTTATGGTTGTTTTATTTATGGGCTATGTTTGGATGATCAAATTGATAGTTATTGTGCAATTTTTATTGAGTTTGGAGATGTTTGGAGTTATGGGTATTTGATCAAGAGCATGATTTCATGATTTTGTATTTGTTAAATTGCCACTATCGAAAATTCTGGGAATTATGGGATTGTCCAAAAATTCTAAAATTTTTACTATAGAGTCTTATATTATTTGAGATTTTCTAGCACAATTTCATGAATGTTGGACGTGTAGTCAGTGAGTTATGGAATTTTGAAGAAAACTACCCTGTTTTAAATATGAATTATGTAATTATGTATTAATGAAGTTATTTAGAGTTTGGATATGTATATGAGGCCTCAAATGATCTTTTTATATCTAATTGTGGTGTTTTGAAATGATTTCAAGTGAGTTTTATGTGAAAGAAGAAGAGAAAGTTAAATAAGTGAAGGGCTAAAATTTCAGAAAATTAGGGCAGACTTTGGGATTAATTGTAATGAATGGTCCAGCCAAAATTATGATTTTTGGTGGGTACATAGTTCGGTGTGTTAGCTTTAAAATGCCTCTTAAATTGCCTCAATCCGAGATCTGTGGAAAAGGTTATGGTCGTTTTACCAAAGCTGTGCAGGATAGACCAAAAACTGATACACTTGTATTTTAGCCCCATTTTGGGAACCTTATTGTGGGAATCATGCTTTGTGTCCTTAATGAAAGTTTTTAGAAACTTCTTAATCTTTTCATATTGGGGTTTTAAGTCTCAATTTGATGTCTAGAATGAAAGTCATGAATTTTTGAAATGAACTGACCTGCTTGAGTGTAAATAAGGTTGTTATTGCAATTTCTGTGCAGTGTATACTTGGAGGAAAATTCTGAAAATTATACTGTAGATTGTTCATATTATTTTTGAATTTCCTATAAGATGTCATGAATTTTGGTTGAGTAATTGGAATTTGGTGATTTTTGGAAGCATTTGAATAAATGTGTAAAGAGCATGCACTCATTTTGATCAGGCACTCATTTTGATCATTTTGGCGATTGACTGAGATTGATCATGCACTCATTTTGTGTATTTTGGGCCAAGCACGGTCATTTAGGGGGACACAAATACTCATGGACCTTTATGGAGCTTTTAGCCTGATTAATGAGAAATAAGAAGACGAACATACAAATTAGGAGTTTGTTTATGAGCTGTGAATCATTTATGGATTTTACAAAGAAAATACAAGCTTAGTGAGCTTAATAGCTTCTATTAAGTTCAATGACTCATTTTGGGGTAGGAATGAAATATGAGAAGTGGGGAGAGTTGTGACTCAGAAACTATATTTATCAAACCAAGTTATTGCAGTTTATACTATTTTGAACCAAAATATATCTCTCTTTGGCTCAAACCTTTATTACTTACTGACTTCAGCATATATCAAATGCATTTATCAAGCCAATCTAGTGTATTTGCTATTATCTTGAACCAATTTATATATCAGCAAGCCTTCAGCCAGCCTTAAACCCGTATCAGCAACCTATTTCCGAAAAGGCTATAACCACTCTTTCAATTATCACCATCAAGCCTTTGTCCCTTGTAATCTCATTTATCTCATTATGGACTATTTTAATTTCATTTATATATCAAATTTAATTACTTTTATCAATTCAGTTTTGAAGTTATATTGAAATACCTAAGTTATATATATCATATAATTACTCAATTTCTGCTACACATACTTTTACTTACTCAATTATGTGAGTGAAGATTATTTACTGACTACACATACTTACAATAACATTTATGAAACAGAGTTGAGGCCTAGTTGTCGTTTCCCGTTATGCATAAGTATTATCAAGTTAGAACATATTTATCAAGTCAGACGACATTTATGAAACAGCTGACTTGTATCAAGTCAGATGACATTTTTTAAAGGCTCAAGGTACATCCATTGCCTGTATCTTCAGAAAGCAGATCATGTTTATCAAGTTACAACTCTTAATGAGTTTATCAATGAATCAATTTATACCGTGATTTGCCATTTAACTTGTGACCCCGTCAGTTATCATCTATAGGGCGTTAGCCCATCATTTACCCGCGTGGCTTCAGGCTAACTCTGGATCGGATTGGCAGGTGTACACCTATGTATAGATCATATCAGTGCAAGGGGTTCGCATCCAGATAATAATGAGTAATTCAATTTCATATTACTTTCATTTTCATTGTTGTTGTCAACTAATGAATTGCAAAAACGGGTACCCATCAACAGTATTTTTATGCTCATTTTACAATACAGGGATGTATGTACTGAGTTTTTGCTCATATTTTCGAATTGTTTTCATGTTTTCCATTTTAGGTGATAAAGTATCACATGTTTTTCCATTTAGCAAGCTCTTTTGGAACTTATCAGATGCTCACAGTGGATTCATCATAGCATGAATATTGGAGCCGACCTTAGGGTCAAGTTGCTTGTGTGGTATGGAATGTGAGTTAGCACATGGTATGGTTGAACTATTATGGACTTCGGCCTTGGAGTGTTTCAGTTTAATAGATTTTGTGATTGTGCGCACGAGTTGCAAGATTAAATGGTTTCAGTGAGCCTGGTCCTTATCAGGACGGCGGTAGCGCCTTCTATTATCAAGTCTTCTGCTGTAATTTTCTGTAAATCATATCATTAGGATTTTGGGGGCGTTACAGATTTGGTATCAGAGCTAAGATTTTAAGGGCCACTGTGAGCTATCAAGTGTTTATAAGTTAGCTATCAAGGTGTGTATGAGTTATGTTGGACCAGTTAAATGAGCTATTGACTATGAGTTCATACGTATAGGCATATATAGAGAAACCATTTTCATTTAGGTGACTCAGTCATTTGGTCATATCACGAGATTCAAGCATAAATAAAGTGGACTGTGGAACCATTTGGGTCACTTGTTGGTGAGGCATGCTCTTATTTATCTGGGAGTTGTATTGTATATTTCATTTCTCTCATTTGTTTAAATTTTTGCAATCGTGCACTCTGAGTGTTTGACCCGTTGAGTTATGAACTTCGGCGTGTGGCCGTTGAGCTATTGAAGTATTTCTCTACGTTTCAGGTATCTGTTGTAAGGCTTTAAGCCTGGGTTTTAATCAGTTTTTAGGTGAAACTCTGTCTGTTTTCTCCCATGATTTGAGAGTGTTATTGAAGTATATTAATATACCTGACCTTGAGTACAGTGATGGTTGAAGCCGATGTGGGGATTCCATTTATAACTTCTTAAGGGATTTAGATAGTGTCAAGTTAGATGTAAACCTCTAGATGAGGAAATGCCTTGCGGGGCAATATCTTTGAGGTGAACCAGTATGAGATGAGCACTAGAATGAGTGCTTATGTATAGTGATAACAATTAGTAGCTTATGGTGTACTACTTGGCATTATATATGTGGGACAAGTAAGATTAAGCTGCCATATATCGGAATCATCTGGTCTTGATACTAAAACTTTACATCAGCAATGCTTCCATTACTTCCTGTAGTTGACTTATTTCTGCCCTAGTTACCTTGAATTGTTCCAAGGTATCATTTTTTTGCTACTGACACTCTCTTGATTTGTAATGGAGTGTTTATGGAAATTCTCATATGTGGTCTGTGGGGACTTCTTCAAACACATCTGAACAACCTTTCTTATAGGCGATTCAAACCTTGACAATCATACCCGTTTAATTCTTTATTTCTATAATGGAGCCTATAATGACCCCGATGTGCATTTCTGTGTGATTTGTAGTTCCTCCTAAGCATATTTGACTCATTCTACTTGCAGCTTAGTTATCACTATGTTCATATTTTTACTGTCACCTACTTAAACTCATTGCTTCTATTTGGGCTCTATTCGTTTATTGCTTGCAGAGCCTTTAGTTGCTTCAGACCCATTCATTGAGTGCCCTTTCAGTAATTAAATGTATCCATATTGTTCGTGTTTCTATAGCACCGCAACATCATGCTGGCATACTACTCTATGGCCGTGACTGCATGTCGTTATTCAAGTTATTTTGATAATCCTTTTTTTTTCTAGTACAGCCTAGCTTGGTAATGATAAACAATGATTTGTGCTATTTCTATCTGCCAGTAGTTTTGAAGTTTATATGCCTATCCAATACTTCCATTTGCTGCAAAATGGATGTCATCATGTTCAGTCATAAGATTGACTCCTTTATCTTGACGTACTGTCCTTTCAAGCACCAGATGAATAAAATTTTCCTTTTGTTAGTGTTGATACTTATCTTCATCATTTTATGCACATACGGATACCGTATGACTTTTCAAAAGCCGTTTTGGTAACCTGTTGCACTTCTTCACCTTCATTACCTAATACTCTCTCTCAACTTCATAGCATCGATCATTTACCTTACTATCACGACCATCATGAATAAACTGTATGTCTTGTATATGCAGGCCATTTCTATGTCTTGCCTCTTTCATTACGATTCTTCGTCCTTTCATTCATTCAGCTTACATGTCAGTCCTTTCTAACCAATAAAGAAGTATCTTTGCAAGAGTTTATGTTGTGGTTACATCTCTTTACATTTTAGATTACCCCCCTGTCATTTCAATTTACTGGGACCAGTAGGCAGTTGAATGTTTATCTTTTATACACATGCTTCTAGTCGTAGTGCTAGATCCATATTCACTGGACATTCAACCTAGTTTGATTGGCAGATCTGGTATCATTAGGGGGTGAACTGGCTGTGTACTTATAGGACTAAGATGATTGTTAGCTTGAGAGATGAGGATTGGCTAAACGTGCATTTCTACAAGCCAAGGGAAGAAAAGCCCTATTTATCCCTCTAATTACATTGTGCAAGCAAGTGAATTATCATGTCAGTAATGCGTTGAATATTAGTGATTTGTCAACCACACTCGGTATATCCATATTCATATTTACAGTACTCGGTATATCCATATCCATATTTACAGTTGGTAGATTTAGAGATGTTTCATCTGAGAACTTTCAGTACTGTTTTTCCCCAAGCAAGATTGATTTTCAGATCAACCTAGTTCTAGGTGCTCATTCCATTTTCAGAGCCTCTATCACATGACTCCCGGCAGAGTTCAAGGGACTACAAATTTAGTGAAGTGAGTTGTTACAGAAGGGAGTTATTTGACCAAGTGTATCACTGTGGGAAACCCTCGTTTTGTATGTGCGAAGAAGGAAGATAGAATCTTATGGTTGTGTACTGCCAATAGCATATGTCTTTTCCGGGAATGAATTAAGGTCCAGATATCACACTTAAACCATGTAACCACAGTTTATCAATTAAGGGAATGCCCTTTTATAGTCATTCTTGCAATTGTTTACTTGTATCATCTTCAAAACTTGATACTATCCAATATTGCTTAATCTCTATGGCATTTCAACCCGATATTTCCTGTTCTGGTGATCTTCCATGTCTTCGCAAACCCATTGTTAAGTGTGCCATGCATTCTTATTCGACCTTATATGGTTGTCAACATTCCAGTGCTCTCGACCTTCACCATCTTTATTTCATGATCATGAGTTATCGTTTAATCCGTTGAGAGCTGATTAACACATCTACCTTACATCTCATTTATTCATAACAATACGCTTGTAAAACTTGTTCTGAATTCATAACGTAATTCAACTCTCATTGGTGTGGGTGATTACGATTGTCATAATCCCCTTACTCTCCTTATTTTGAACTTCAACTCCCACACATATGTCTTACATGCTCATAAGTAGACTTTAGCTTTTTTGTTCATTCTTATTACTGGACTTGAATTGGTTCCATATGAGCAAAGGCACGTTTCTCATGTCACTTGTTCAATCTATTTACTTATCCATTGGTACTTTGCTCGTTCAATCTATTGATCTATCCATTGCATTTTACCAATTCAATCTATTGATCTATTTATAGCACTTGCAATTCTCACACCTATATCTTATATCCACTCATCATAAGTGAACTTCAATAATCCTTATTTAATCTTATTGCCGTACTTGACTCGGCTCCATATGAGCAAATGCATGTTTCCTTTCCACTGCAGCCTATTCAATCCATTTATCTATTCATTAGACCTTGCTTGTTCAAGCTATTTATTTATCCATTGTACCTTATTTATTCAATCTATTTATTTATCCATTGGCACTTTGCTTGTCTAATCCATTTATCGATCTATTACACTTTGTTTGTCCAATCTAGTTGCCTATCTATTGCACTTATCTCGTTTCCTGTGGCATTATATTTCAGAATTCATGATACACTTCTGGTTATCTTTATTCTAACCACCCCATAATAACCTGTCCTTTGTTTGTTTGTTTTATTTAGTCTCATTGTTCATTTCTTTTGCATACAATGATTCGCTTGGCTAAGAATTTCATCACTCTCATCCCTAACCATGGTTATTTCATTGCTCATTATTGAACGAGAGCAGATTCTTGAGTTGTCTGATGAGGGGAGATCATGTGATACAATATCAGATGAGGATATTTTGATAAGGGCATAATCTCAAGCACTGTCTAATTATATTGGAGTGAGCCAGAAGAAACATTGAGTACAAGGTCAGACCTAACGCAAGTAAGCATTACGAGGGGAAATTCAAGTACATGTTGAAGTGATACACGGCTGACAAAAGAGTTATGCTGGCAAAACAAGAAAATCACCAAAGTTTCAGATGGGTTATGAACTTTTTCAAAAGGCTTTTCTACTCCAAGTAGTAAGAGACTGACTATCCAAGGTTAAGTATGGACTAGTTACATGGGGCCCTATGATTCATAGAAGGGTTAAATCCTGTAGCTTGTTGACTACACCTACCAGTCGAACTTGAACACGTATATAACGTGTTTTATAGCTCGTTATAGTGTCAGAGTCCTTATTAGGGTATACATCAGTTTCCATTAGTGGACAAGGTGATGAACCAATAGTGAGCACCTCCTTACGAGTAATAAGGTTTTTTTCTTTTGAAGAGAATATCACTTTTGAAGCAAAGTAATTGAGTTCATTGAGGCTATTATATGAGAAGTATCGGGATCTACTACTGAAACATGGGATTAAGAAGTTATACAATACGTACACCCCTCAATCAGAGTACATTCGACAAATTATACCTCTTTAGAGGGAAGCAATGGGAACCAATACCCCATATGTTTTAAAGCAGCATTGCATATAGTTAACCAGTGTTATAAGTTTCGAGGATGAAACTCTTTAAGGGGGAAAGGCTGTAATAACCCGACCCTAACCCATATTAATTTATTTAAATCATCTTCATTTATTTCATTAATCATGTTTTTACTTTATCATGTTTATTGACCGAATCACTCATGGTTATTTGTTTAACCAAATCATGTTTATTAAATTCAATTACATTGAATTTATTTATTTGACAAATTCCATTATGTTATTTAAATTTTCTACCTTCATTTATCGTATTTAATCATTCCGGTTGGGAGATATTTCATTTTGGGTACCACTTTGTAACTCAAGTTTCATTGATTGTTAATTTGAGTTTCGTCGATTGATTAAATGTCAGGTGAATCGATATTAGGCCTCGGTGAGTATAAATTAGTGCTTAATTATTTTCTTACCTTTAGTAAACTTTAATCCCGAGTAATACAAAATTTTTCCAACATTATATTTCAAGCCTGGACTTAGCTTGTTGGGCTCAAAACAAAAGCCAAAAACCTTGCTAACTTTATTATTTCACTAATTGCTCATGTTAGCACCTAATTTTAATTAGCAAAAAGCTACTTTTTGGATTGAAAATTTACAGGCATATGTGGCTATAAATTGACAATTTTTACACACAAAATTCAGCAAACAAAAATAAGAAAAACTCAACCCTCTTCTTTCTCTCTCTACCTCACGCAAGGGCACAAAACAGAGGCAGCACACTACTGCCAGTTCTGGTGGTTTTCGGCCACTCCGGCCATGTCCTGGCTTCCAGACTCCCCCTTACTGTGAGCTATCTTGGCCAACCATCAAAATCATTCAAAACAGCCCCTCCTCTCTCTAATTCAAGCCTAAAGTAAGGTATATCGCAAAACCCTAACTTGTTTTATCTTGAGTTCTATGATTGTTTTATTTATGGGCTACATTTGGATGATCAAATTGATAGTTATTGTGCAATTTTTATTAAGTTTGGAGATATTTGGAGTTATGGGTATTTGATCAAGAGCATGATTTCATGATTTTGTACTTGTTGAATTGCCACTGTCGAAAATTCTGGGAATTATGGGATTGTCCAAAAATTCTGAAATTTTTACTGTAGAGTCTTTATAGTATTTGGAATTTTCTGGTGTAATTTGATGAATTTTGGACGAGTAATCAATGAGTTATGAAATTTTGAAGAAAACTACCCTGTTTCAAATATGAATTATGTAATTATGTATTAATGAAGTTGCTAGAGTTTGAATATGTATATGAGGCCTTAAATGATCTTTTTATATCTAATTGTGGTGTTTTGAAATGATTTCAAGTGAGTTTTATGTGAAAGAAGGAGAGAAAGTTAAATCAGTGAAGGGCTGGAATTTTAGGAAATTAGGGCTGAATTTGGGATTAAACTGGTAATGAATGGTCCTTCCAAAAATTATGATTTTTGGTGGATATATAGTTCAGTGTGTTAGCTTTAAAATGCCTCTTGAATCGCCTCAATCCGAGGTTTGTGGAAAAGGTTATGGTCGTTTTACCAAAGCTATGCAGGATGGACCAAAAACTGACACACTTGTGTTTTAGCCCCGTTTTGGGAACCTTGTTGGAGGAATCATGCTTTGTGTCCTTAATAAATTTTTGGGGACTTCTTAATCTTTTCATATTGGGATTTTAGGTCTCCATTTGATATCTAGAATGAAAGTTATGAATTTTTGAAGTGAACTGACCTGCTTGGGTGTAAATCAGGTTGTTATTGCAATTTCTGTGCAGTGTATACTTAGAGGAAGATTCTAAAAATTGTCCTATAGATTGTTTGTATTATTTCTAAATTTTCTATAAGATTTCATGAATTTTGGTTGAGTAATTCGAATTTGGTGATTTTTGGAAGCATTTGAATAAATGTGTAAAGAGCATGCACTCATTTCGATCAGGCACTCATTTCGATCATTTTGGTGATTGATTGACATTGATCATGCACTTATTTTGTGTATTTTAGGCCAAGCACGGTCATTTAGGGGGATATGAATATTCATGGACTTTTATGGAGCTTTTAGCTTGATTAATAAGAAATAAGAAGACAAATATACAAAGTAGGAGTTTGTTTATGAGCTGTGAATCATTTATGGATTTTACAAAGAAAATACAAGTTTAGTGAGTTTAATAGCTTCTATTGAGTTCAATGACTCATTTTGGGGTAGAATTCTTTATCTAATGGATTTATGAATAAAATATGAGAAGTGGGGAGAGTTGTGACTCAGAAATCATATTTATCAGACCAAGTTATTGTAGTTTATGCTATTTTGAACTAAGATGTATCTCTCTTTGCCTCAAACCTTTATTACTTACTCACTTCAGCATATATCAAATACATTTATCAAGCCAATCTAGTGTACTTGCTGTTATCTTGAACCAAGTTATACATCAGCAAGCCTTCAGCAAACCTTAAACCCGTATAAGTAACCTGTTTCAGAAAAGGCCATAACCACTCTTTCAATTATCACCATCAAGGCCTTTTCTTTTGTAATCTCATTTATCTTATTGTGGACTATTTCACTTTCATTTACATATCAAATTTAATTACTTTCATCAATTTAGTTTTGAAGTTATATTGAAATACCTAAGTTATATATACCATATAATTACTCAATTTCTGCTACATATACTTTTACTTACTCAATTACATGAGTAAAGATTATTTACTGACTACATATACTTACAATAACATTTATGAAACAGAGTTGAGGCCTAGTTATCGTTCTCTGTTATGCATAAGTGTTATCAAGTCTGAACATATTTATCAAGTTAGATGACATTTATGAAACAGCTGACTTGTATCAAGTCAGATGACATTTTTTAAAGGCTCAAGGTACATCCATTGCCTGTATCTTCAGAAAGCAGATTATGTTTATCAAGTTACAACTCTTAATAAGTTTATCAATGAATCAGTTTATATAGTGATTTGCCATTTAACTTGTGACCCCGTCAGTTATCATCTATAGGGCATCAGCCCATCGTTTATCCGCGCAACTTCAGGCCAACTCTTGATCGAATTGGTAGGTGTACACCTATGTATAGATCATATCAGTACAAGGGGTTCACATCCAGATAATAATGAGCAATTCAGTTTCATATTACTTTCATTTTCATTGTTATTAGCAACTAAATGAATTGCAAAGATGGATATCCATTATCAGTGTTTTTATGCTCATTTTACAATATAGGAATGTATGTACTGAGTTTTTGCTCATATTTTCGAATTGTTTTCATGTTTTCCATTTTAGGTGATGAAGTATCACATGTTTCTCCATTTAGCAAGCCCTTTTGGGACTAGTCAGATGCTCACAGTGGATTCGGCATATCATGAATATTGGAACCGACCTTAGGGTCAAGTTACTTGTGTGGTATGGAATGTGAGTTAGTACATGGTATGGTTGAACTATTATGGACTTTGGTCTTGAAGTGTTTCACTTTAGTAGATTTTGTGATTGTGAGCACGAGTTGCAAGATTAAATAGTTTTAGTGGGCTTTGTCCTTATCTGGATGGCGGTAGCGCCTTCTATTATCAAGTCTTCTGCTACAATTTTCTGTAAATCATATCATTAGCATTTTGGGGGCGTTATAAGTTTATAAATATTAGAACATTTAGAAACACACTAGGAAAATAATGACAAGTATAGGTTAAGAAATCAGTAAAAGCTTTCATAAGAACTAGGATTCTCTCTGGGAACTCTAATAAAATCATAAATACAACTGTTAAAGAAAACAAATTGGCAGAACTAATATTTTCACCAGAAGAAACTTACTAAACCCTAGGTTCGGATGAAGGACCTGATGTCACACCTACAAATTAAGGAAAATTGAGTTTCAACTTCAAAATATTGCAAAACAAACAAATTACACCAATTACCAGCAAAATCACATGAGCAACCTCAAGTTAGAGCTAGATTTATAACAGGAAAACTAAAAATTCAACCACAAATTCCTAAATGCGAGTAGAAATTAACAAATTTCAGCTCAAACTAACCTTAATCGCCCATTCAACCAAAAAGAAGAGTAGCAAATCGCACACTTGAAGAGCAGTTCAAAGTTCACCACCGACTATTCCAAAACACCAAATCAAAATTCATGGATTAAAGAGCAGATAAATTTACAAAGAGAACAAAATCGACCAAGGATTATAGTCAAAGCTTGCTCAAGAAACCACGAAGAGAGAAAGAGAAGACAGGGGAAGGAGGAGAGAGAAAACTTCGTAAAATTGAAAGGCATGTCTGAAATTGGGAATCGCGTTTGTTGGGAGAGAGTAACCGAGATACAACCCTCACGTGACAAGCTTAATATGGACCGTGGGATTAGGATGAGCGGTCCAGATCTTATCGTCTCACCAGCTCATAGAAGCCCTCTTTTCACTAGATCCGCGCCCTATATATATATATATATATATATATATATATATATATATATATATATAGATATAATAATTATATATAATATATATTATATATATAATATATATATATATATATACATACATACATACATATATATATAGATATATACAAGATACATATATATGTTTAATCTCTATATATATATTACATAGATTTACAAACATATATATGGTATGTATATATATATAATCTATATATATATATAATATATATATATATATATATATATATATATATAGTATATATAATATATATATACCACACACACACAACAGGCATACATATATATATATATATATATATATATATATATAGGATATATATGTATATATATATATATATATATTCATATATATATTAGATATTCTAGATATATACATATATATCTATATACATAATTATGTTGTATAATATGTATATTAGAATACATATTGTAATATATATATATATATATATCTATTATATATATATACATATGATATATATATATAAGATATATATATAGGATAGATATATTAGTATAGATAGAGACACATATATGTAGATTATATATAGATATATATAGAAAATATGTATATATTGTATGTATATGTATAAATATAATTATATATATATATAGCGTATATATATATACATACATAATAGAGCAGATAGGTATATAGATATATAGATATATATATATATATATAATATATATATATATATACTATATATATAATATGAATATTTACACACACACACACACACACACACACACACACACACACACAACCACACACAACATATATATATAATATATAGATATATATATATTGCAAAGAATGGGTATAATTTCATTACCAACAACAAGTGTTTACAACCAAAAAGCTAGGGATTGGGAAAAACCCTGAGATTAGCCCCTTATTATTCCTAGCCCTATGATTCACAGTAGTAGCCTATCTATATATTTTGTGTATTTTCTTGAGTTCTGATTCATATATAAAATCCTGTGTCTAATTTGTTCTTTTATCTACTGGACTGTAAGCTCCCGTGTTATCTGCCTGTTGTTAAAGATTGCTTGGTTCCTTATGCTCCAAATGTGATAAATTACTGCAGCTGCTATTGCATATAATATATGCTTCTCAGTCTTGGGGATTTTAGTTTTTAGCAGTGATTCAACAAAATCCTGGCTGTTGTGTACATGAGGGAGGGAAATCCACCAGCAAGTGAGCTCTTGCCAGATTACTTTTGTATGAGTGCATTCAAAGAACAAGTGATCCTTATTTTCCTGAGCTTGTTTGCAGAGGTTACATGTAGATCCTCTTTGGGGGTCAAATCTGGATAGCCTTTGCAGGGTGGGCTGTCTATGATGGAGGAAGGTCTACAAAATGAAGGCATGCCTTGGAGTAGTTGACCTTGCCTATTTGATTTTTGCTTCACTTTTGCTCTATCCCCTATTAGCCAAGAGTAGCCTTTATTGAGTTTGTAGAGTCCCCCCGCCATTCCCATGCAGGGGATTGGGGCAACTTACCTTAAAAAGCTCCTTGGTTTAACATATTTTTTTCCAGTACCAGCTGCTATTAGGAGGAGGCGAGTAGTCCTACTAAGAATGATTCTTCAAGTACCTGCCATGGATCCATCTCACCCATAAGATGTCTTTTTTTATGAGCTACAGCTCATCCTAGCTTGACAATCAAAGCCTTGTTCCATGAAGCATAATCTTTCAAACCTAGTCCTCCTTGGGCTTTGGGAAGGTAGACTTGTTGCCATGATATATACGGGATTCTTTTAAATTCTGTTAAGCCCCCACATAGGTAGTTCCTGCAAATTTTTGTTAAGTTGTCTACTACCTGAGATGGGAGTATGAAGATTGATGCCAGTATGTAAACATGCCAAATAGTACATTATTGATTACTACTTCTCTCCCTGCAAATGATAGACTTCTAGTGGCCCAAAGCTTCACCCTTGCTATGATCTTTTCCACTAGGCCTTTGCATCTATTTTTATGAGCTTGCTGGCTATGATGGGTAGTCCTAGGTATTTTAGTGGGAAAGATCACTCAGAAAGTCCTGTAACTTCCAGGCATTTTGTTTGGAGGTCAAGTGAGGTGCACCTAAAGACCATTTGGGATTTTTGTAGATTTTCCTTGAGGCCTGCATAGTCATGAAAGCTTTGCATTGTTTGCATAATATGCTTTAGGGAAACCTGGTCTGCTTTACAGAATAAGATGAGGTCATCTGCAAACATAAGGTGGGTGAGCCTTAACTGCTAACCTTGAGGGTGGAACTTAAAATCCCTTTCCTGTCCCATCAATTGCATCATTCTTGAGAAGTATTCCATGCAAATAATAAACAGTAGGGGTGAAAGAGGATCTCCTTGTCTGAGTCCCTTTCCTCCTTTAAAACCTCCTTGATCTTGGCCATTGATGTGAATTCTAAAATCTACTGTGGTGACACATATCATAACCCATTTGGTAAACACAGCTGGGAATTTAAGGGATTCCAACATTTCCTTTACAAAGTTCTAGTGAATGAAATCAAATGCCTTTTGCAGGTCCATTTTCAAAATACATCTTGGTAAAATGTGCTTCCTTTGGTAGCCCCTTGCAATGTCATGGCAAATCAATACATTATAGAGGAGTTCTCTAACTCTTATAAAAGCTCCCTGACTTTGGTGAATTATAAATGGCAGGACTGTTTTTATCATCTGGCAAAGCAGTTTAGAGATGTATTTGTATAATACATTACAGTAGGAGATAGATCTAAATTCAGTTGCTGATTGTGAGCGATCAACCTTGGGGAGTATGATGAGTTTTGTCTCACTAATATATCTTGGAAGAGACCCTATCAAAAAGAGAGGCTGTAATGCTGAGCATATCATATGTTTTGTTCCAGATGGTTTTGAAAAAACCACTGCTAAAGGCATTTGGACGAGGGAATTTGGTGTTGGGAATTGAGAAGATTGTATCTCTAATGTTTTTATCTGTAAATTTTGGCACATTTGGACTTGCTGTTCTGCAGACAAAACCTGGCCCTGGGCAATGACCTCCTTGCTTAGTGTTGTTCTGAATGTTGACTTTTCTCCCATTAGCTTCTTATAGAATTGCATCATGATGTTACCAACCTTCTCAAAGCCTTCAACTTGGTAGCCCTGGTCATCCTTGATAGTGTATATGTATGTAGATAGCTTTCTTTGCTTGGCTTTTGTAAAGAAGAATCTAGTGTTGACATCTCCTTGGGTGATCCATTCCACTTTTATTTGTTGCTGCATAAGGGACAGACTGGATGAGACGATATCAATGTACCTTTCTCTAGCCTCCTTCTGTTGGTGGAGCAATTGCTCATTGCTGGAATCACTCTATAGGGCTGATTGGATTATCTCCAACACATTCTTTGCCTTGCTTTGTTGGAACCTGAGATCTGTAAAGTGATCCTTATTGAGAAGCCTTAGTTTTACTCTAATTTGTGCCAAAAATCTCCCTAGCTGCTATTGAGAGGATGGACTTCCATTGGTGGCAGTCCCTGAGTTGATGATGGGCCAGAAATCCTTATGCTTACTCCACATATCACAGTATTGGAAGCAAGTCCTTGACTTTTTAGAAGTAGGGAAATGAAGAAGCAGAGGGAGGGGTATGGTCAGAGAGAGCATTTGTAAGATAATTGGTGTGTGTATAGTCAAATGTCTCCCACCAATAGGCATTGTAGAAAGCTCTGTCTATCCTACTTCTTATAGTCTTATTGGTCCATGAGTAGTATGATCCTGACCAATTAATCTCTTGCAATTCACACATTTCAGTAAAATTTGTCATGTCCTCCAGCTCATAGTCAGTCACTTCACTCCCCCCTTGCCTGTCTGCTCTGTATATTACAGAGTTAAAATCACCTATGATACTCCATGCAAATGTCATTTCCTGTGCAATGTCATATAAGTCAGTCCATAGGGGTTGCCTTTGCTACTCCTGGTTCATTCCATAGACAAAAGTGATGCAAAAATCTTCGTTTGTGCTCAACTGTGTTACTTGACAGTGTACCATCTGTTCTGACTGACTAAGTATATTGACTATGCATGCACTTGGTCTCCAAGCTATCCATATTCTGCTTTTGGGGTTTAACGAGAAGTTTGTGTGCCAATGCCACCCTGGGAAGACTATTGCTGCAACTTTATTGGTATTTTGCTCTTTGACTTTTGTTTCAAGCAGTCCTACTAACCCTACCTTATTATTAAACAAGAAAATTTTTACATCTTCTTACTTCTTTGGCCAACTTAGGCCTCTAATGTTCCAACAGACAATGCTATCCATTGGAATTCCCCACCAATACATCAACACCTTGCTCTTGTATTAACACACGATCCATAGATAGTATTTTGTATTGATTTTTATCCTGGGGGCTCCTATTTGGATTAGCAATTGGTGTGTGGGTTGCTGCTGCCCTTCTTGTGATTGGAGTGAACTCTTCCTCAGGGTTCTTGGGTTGGGAGGTAAGGGGAATTATGGCCAGTACTGCATGTTCCTCTTTTTGAATTGGCCTCCACTCTTTCCTAACCATTTCTTTTTTCCTGCAGAAAGTCCCCTCATGTCCAAACATAAGATAGTGATTGCATTTTATGGGTAGCCATTCAAATTTCACTTGCTACCTCATCAACACCCTAATTTCATTGATAAATTTCACAAAGTTAGGAAATGGGCCTTCCAAGTTCACCTCTATGAGCAGTCTAGCATATTTAAGCATTGTCCTATCCCTTGTGGATCTGTTAGTTTTGATAGGGATGCCTATGGTACTGCCTGTTTTGCTTAGGCTACTTTGTCCCCAATATTTAATTTCTAAATCAGGCAATTGGACCCATAGGGGCAGTGATTTGATAGATTCAGTGTGCAAGTCCCTTTCAGGGTTCCAACCTTTGATAAGGAATGGCTTGGAATCAAAGTAATACCGCCCTTTCTTTTCCACTGTCAATTTATCCTGCATATGTATAAATCTAACCAGAAAAACCCCTTTACGCACTTGTATTATTTTGTTAAGCTCATATGCTGACCATATCCTTTGGATGAAGCCTTGCATAACAGCAAATGGCGGGTTCGCTCCCAATGCAGAACACAATACTGCTTGTTGCCAGCAATCAATTTCATTTTCAACATCATCTAATTCAACCTTAGCACACTTAACCCCATTAATGAGGCTAGAAGGCATGAAATCAAGTTCTGCACCCTTGTCCTTGTCTATGATTGAGGCATAAGTGCTTTGAGGTAATACCTGAGCATTCTGCAAATTTGGGGATTCAGACGTCACTGTTGCATTTAATTGTTCCTCCATTTGAGCTTCTGCGGTTGCTATGGTTGCTTCAACGGCTTCAGCTTGCTGACCCTTACGATGAGGAGAGCTCGAATCCATCATCAATTGCCGGACAGGGATCGCCTTTGGTCTACCCCTTTAACCCCGCTTGCCATGGCTGCCCTCATCGCTGAGTGCTCAGGGGTCCATAGAGAGAGAGAGAGAGAGAGAGAGAGAGA
>JAKOGI010004720.1:0-21585 GCA_029747015.1 Carnegiea gigantea | reverse complement strand
TGAATTTCAAAACTGCTATTTCTCTGAAAAGGATATTTCCTGAAAATATTTTGGGAGAATTTCGAAAATAAGTTTTGGAGATTTGCCAAAACTTAAAGGAAAAAAATTTCCTTTGACTATATTTTCGGATTTGGTGAAAGCTGAAAATCTCTTTAAACCTCTTCACGGTTATGGGAAGATAAGGGTTATCTTTTAAGATAACAAAATCTCTTATATTTTGGGATAAATTAATCATTAGCCGTTGGATAATTTTGTAAAACAATTTCCATACTTAGCTGATTCTGTGGTTTATGACCGTTGGTTTTTTTGTTTAAAAGCCTCAGGTTTTTCTCTCCCAGCACATACACACAGACAGATATATACAGATATTCAAAACACTCGAAAAACAGAGAGATAGAAAACTCAGTTTGAATTTGCATAAACACAGCCTTTTGAAAAATCCAGGAAAATCAGAAAACTCGGTTTACACTCAAAGATTCTTGAGCTTCATTCTGAAAAGCAAACCGTGACAAGCTGTGTTTGATTTTGAGTTTTCAAACCATTGGCATAATAGGATCTTCATTGTACCTTACAACTGCTTAGTGAGAAGCTCCCTCTGTAAGGTGTTTGTAACCCTGATGTTGGATCAGAAAAGTGAGTGAGTGTGTCCCAGTCGTGTGGACTTGGACGTGTCTAATCTTGGGAAG
Source organism: Carnegiea gigantea (assembly GCA_029747015.1). NCBI lineage: Eukaryota > Viridiplantae > Streptophyta > Magnoliopsida > Caryophyllales > Cactaceae > Carnegiea > Carnegiea gigantea. The sequence continues at coordinate 20,899 of JAKOGI010004720.1, read as the reverse complement.
GTCGGACGTGGTGTAACCTGTCTTTGGGAAAAAGGTTACGTGGTTGCAAGTTGTAACAAGGTGTGTTACATTTGTAACGTGTGAAGCCCGTTAGTGAAAGTGGTTAAATCCTACACGAGGTAGGTTGTGGTTTTTCACACCTCAGTTGGGCTAGAGGTGTTTTCCATGTAAAAATTGTGTGTGCTTTATTTTCCGCATCTATCTTGGTGATTTTCGCCTCTGCAATATTTGAGAACACTCCGTACAAACAAGCTATCAGGGTGTTTGTCACTTGAGAACAACCTCTGTGAGGGTGTTTGTTATCTACAACGCGAAAATCAGATACCACAATTCACCCCCCTTCTTGTGGTTGGATACTCATGAACTCAACAAGTGGTATTAGAGCGGGTTCTCTTACAAAAGGTTAACACCTTGAGAGATTCTGAAGATGAGTACCCCACAACGAATTCTTGAAGGGCAATCCATTACTCGTCCACCCTATTTCAACGGCCAACATTATAGTTGGTGGAAGAATAGGATGGAGAACTATATTCAGGCAGAAGAATATGAATTATGGATGCTCATCAAGAACGGGCCCCTTGTTCCCACCAAGGTGCTTGAAGATGGTAAGAAGGTTCCCAAGGAATCCATAGAGTTTGATGCCGAGGACTACAAGAAAATGGAGAAAAATGCCAAGGCCAAAAAGCTTCTATAGTTTGGCCTAGGACCCGATGAATACACTCGCATCTCTGAGTGTGAATCAGCCCAAGCTATCTGGAATGCTCTGCAAGTTGCTCATGAAGGTACGAGTCAAGTTAAACAATCTAGAATTGAGCTACTTATGCGACAATATGAGTTGTTCGATATGGGTGATCATGAAACTGTGATGGACATGTATACACGGTTCACCCACATCACGAACGAGTTAAAATCCCTGGGAAGATCTTTCACAACTGAAGAGTTGGTGAGGAAAATCCTCAGAATTTTACCTCGCACGTGGGAGGCCAAAGTAACAGCCATCCAAGAGGCTAAAGACATGAACAAGATCACCCTCGACGAGTTGATTGGTAATCTCCAGACCTATGAACTCCGAAAGAACTTACAGCAAAGAGAGGAGCAAAAGAAGGATCGTGGGCTTGCCTTGAAAGCACATGAGGACACTAACTCTGACCTTGAAGATGAAGAAATGGCCCTAATGTCCAGAAAATTCAAGAAATTCTTCAAAAAGGTTAAGGAAAACAACAAAAGAAAAGACTTCAGCAAGTCCAGAAACACCTCCAAAGAACAGCTCACAGGGGGTTTCAAGTGCGGCAAACCAGATCACTTAGTCAAGAATTGCCCTCTGCTTCGAGAAGATCAGACGCCCGAACACCCTCGAAAACAGGGTCGAAAACACCCTGTAAACAATTTGGGCAAGCGATTCTCGAAAGCTATGCTGGCTGCTTGGGGAGATTCCTATGAGGATGAAGGAGAATCTGAAGCTGAAGAAGGAGTCGTAGCACTTATGGCATAAAGTGATTCAGATTCAGATGATGAATCAACAATCAGCTTCTCAGATCTCAAGAACAAGGTACATGGTCTTAACAAAGCCACTTTAGAAGAACTTCTATATAATTTGATAGACACATGTACTGATCTAAAAAGAGAAGTTCGTGACCTAGAGCTTGAAAATGAAATTCTTAAAAATGAAAAACTCGATTTACATGAAAATGTTAATATACTCAAAGGAAACCTCTTTATAAAAGAAGGAGATTACTCTCGAATAGAGGAAAAACTCTTTGAGGTGGAAGGAATGGTTGAGTCCCTGCTCAAAGAGAACAAGGGTTTGCATGCTAATAAAGAAAAACTGGAAATCGAGCTTAGCACAAACAAACACTGGAACAAATCTTCACAGGCCCTTGCTTGGTTAAACACTCACCACAGTTGAAACAAAAAGGGACTTGGGTATAAGCCTAAACGAACAGTTTACCCAATTCATAGAAAGTGTGTGGGATTACCTGAAAACATTGTTTGCTTTCATTGTGGTAAAACTGGTCACTATCGATATTCTTGTCCTTTAAGAAAACATGCCAATGAAAAGAATGAAAGGTATATGAAACAAATCTGGATTAGAAAAGATGAGCTTTATATGTCTAAAGGAATGGGACCCAAGTGGATCTGGGTTCCCAAAACTAACCCGTGATTTGTTTTGCAGGTTGAAGTGAGAGAGAACAATCCCACAAACAACCCAGCAAACAGGGTAAGAAACACCCTGTCAAACAGATCAGAAAAAAACCTTGAAAACAGGCAGCTGTGGTATGTTGATAGTGGGTGTTCGCGGCACATGACTGGAGAAAGATCAATTTTTCTCTCACTTACAGCTTTGAATGGTGGGAGTGTAGCATTTGGAAACGGCAAGTCTGGGACAATTCTCGGTATAGGTAATATTGGTAAAACTCTCTCCCATTCAATTGACAATGTGCACTTGGTTGATGGTTTAAAGCACAATTTGCTAAATGTGTCCCAACTGTGTGACAAGAACAACCTAGCGGTGTTCTCACGAACACGTTGCTTGGTTGTGAATGACGACACAGGAGATGTTGTGTTGAGGGGGAAGCGATGTCAAAATGTTTATAAAGTCTGTATTTCCACTCTTCCCCAAAATAATCTGACTTGTTTAAATGCATTAAATGATGATATAATGCTATGGCACAAGAGACTAGTCATGCAAGCCTATCTTTGTTAAACAAACTTGTTTCCAAAGATTTGGTTGTTGGACTACCTTCCATCAAGTTTAATGATGACAAGGTATGTGAAGCTTGTGCAAAAGGCAAACAAGTCAGATCTTCTTTTAAATCGAAAAAATATGTAAGCACTACTCGACCTCTAGAATTATTACACATTGATTTGTGTGGTCCCATGAGCGTAACCAGTAGAGGTGGGAAAAAGTATGTGCTTGTTGTAGTGGATGATTACTCTCGATTTACTTGAACCTTGTTTTTGGCATCCAAAGATGAAACCTTTGAAAATTTTATTGCCTTTCTCAAAAAGGTTGAAAAGAGAGTAGGACACTCTTTAATTAGCTTGAGATCTGATCATGAAACTGAGTTTGAAAATGCAAGTTTTATTAACTATTGTAATGAACATGGTGTTGATCATAACTTCTCAGCCCCAAGATCACCCCAACAAAATGGGGTGGTTGAGCGCAAAAATCGCACCCTGGAAGATATGACCAGAACAATGCTTATTGCTAGTGGTCTTCCTAGGTATTTTTGGGCAGAAGCATTGAACACCTCATGTTACATTATAAATATATGCATGATCAGACCCATGTTGAATAAAACTCCTTATGAACTTTTCAAAGGCAGAAAACCCAATATTACGCACCTAAGGACATTTGGTTGTAAGTGTTTTGTGCATAATAATAGGAAGGATGTCTTAGGAAAGTTTAATCCAAGAAGTGATGAGGCAATACTTCTTGGCTATTCTTCTCACAGCAAGGCATACAAAGTCTTTAACAAAAGAACCTTGGGTGTTGAGGAAAGTGTGCATGTACTTTTTGATGAATCTAACGTGTTGAGTGAGAATGATGCACAGGAAGATGAACTTGAATTAGGTCTTGTTCGAAAAGAAGTGTTGCTCCAAGATAAACAAGGTAAGAACACCATAGAGAAAACAACTCCTGAAGGTGTTCCTCAGAACAGCAGGCAAGGTGAACACCAAACAGGGAAAAACACCGCTGAACCCTGTTCGGAACCATGTTCTTCAGGAATAAGGTTACAAACAGGTGCAGAAACAGAATCAGGAGGTGTTCTTGAGCCTGATCCTACACACATTTCAGTTAGAACAGAGCATGTGTCTGTGGATCCTCTTACTCCACGACCATGGAAGCACCATAGTTCGCACCATCTTGATCAAATCTTGTTAGATATTAATCCTGGAGTGCAAACTAGATCTAAGCTAAAGAATTTTTGTGCTTTCTATGCTTTTCTTTCTAACATTGAGCCAAAAAGTGTGAATGAAGCTCTTGCAAATTTAGATTGGATCACGGCTATGTAAGAAGAGCTTCATCAATTTGAGAGAAACAAAGTATGGCACCTTGTACCTAAACCTGCAGAGAGAACAATCATTGGAACCAAGTGGATGTTCCGAAACAAACTGGATGAGTCAGGAACAGTCACTAGGAACAAGGCATGGCTGGTTGTTCAAGGGGATAATCAAGAAGAAGGGATCGATTATGAAGAAACCTTTGCACCAGTTGCTGGAATTGAGGCTATTCGAATCTTAATAGCCTTTGCAGCTCATATGGAAATCAAGCTATATCAAATGAATGTTAAAAGTGCATTCCTAAACGGATACCTTAAAGAAGAGGTGTATGTCAAACAACCCCTGGTTTTGAAAATGGTGATTTTCCAAATCATGTTTTTAAACTTGACAAGGCACTTTATGGTTTAAAACAAGCTCCAAGAGCTTGGTATGAACGGTTGTCAAGGTTTTTACTTGAAAATGATTTTAGAAGAGGCAAGGTAGACAATACCTTGTTTCTAAAATCTAAAGGGGAACATTTTTTGATTGTCCAAATATATGTTGATGACATCATATTTGGTGCAACTCATCATGATTTATGCAATGAATTTTCAAATATGATGAGGAGTGAGTTTGAGATGAGCATGGTGGATGAGCTTAATTTTTTCTTAGGCTTACAAATCAAGCAAACTCCAAACGGCACCATGATCAATCAGCAAAAGTATATCAAGGAATCACTTAAGCGTTTTAGGATGGAGTCGGCCAAACCCATAGACACTCCTATTTCTCCTTCAACCAAGTTGGTTATGGATGATAGGAGTCCCTCAGTTGAGGAGAAACTCTATTGGGGTATGATTGGGTCACTCTTATACCTAACCGCTAGTAGACCTGATATTGTTTTTAGTGTTGGTTTATGTGCCTGTTTTCAGTCTAACCCTAAGAAAACTCATCTTAAGGCTGTTAAACGGATACTAAGGTATTTGAAACATACACCCAATTTAGCTTTATGGTATCCTAAAGGTTGCAATTTTGATCTTGTTGGATATGCTGATGCTGACTATGCTGGATTCCTAGTTGATAGAAAGAGTACCTCAGTCAGATTCCTGATATATTCACTAAGGCACTAGCTAGAGACCTTTTTGAGAGAAATAGACTGGAACTAGGGTTGGTGAGAACACCCTGAGATACCTGTTTCCAGAACATGAACTGGGTTTGGTAAGATCAACCTTTACACCCTGTTCTCTCCCCCTGTTTGCAAATTTTATTAATAACGGATGTGATTGCATATGCCCGTATTGCATGCATTTTTTTCCTTATCTACTTAGTACAGCATAAGGGGATGTACTGGAGCCGTCTTAATGCCATTCAGTCGAATCAGATCAGACGGCAAAGAACAGGCATAATACAGAGAACAGGTACGCCCCTTGGTTGCTCGGTGGCATAATACAGAGAACAGGTACGCCCCTTGGTTGCTCGGTGTGTTTGCTTTCCTTCCTAAGGCACAAGATGTTATTGCTCCTACCCGTTGCAATTCAAGAGATCTTCTCAAAGATTCGGCTGCTCTCTCTCTCTCTCTCTCTTTTATGCCCTGCTCTTAGTACTATCGTTCGTCTTGCCCTCAAGCAAAAACCGAACATCCTGCAAACTCCTTAAACCCTAATCTCTCTCCTCTAGCAACAATGGCTTCCAACAACACTCTTCAATCAAAAGCCCTCGTTCTTTCTTCCTCAATTCCTGCTCCTTCTCGCCCAATTCTTTACAAGCCTTTCCAATTTCTGAATCGCTTGTCTCTAAAATCAGTGGGAATGGGGATGGATGATATTCCCTTTGAATGTGGAAGGGAATTGGTGTTCCTCGTAGGGGCAATTGCTTGTCCCATTTCAGTTGAGTCAGAGGGAACAAAGTCGGGGTCTCAAGAACAATTCTTGGAAACCCCTGAAGGGTTTAATTTTGAGCCCTGTTCTTCTGGGTTGTTCTCTGACACCGCGACAGAAACAGGGGCTGCCTCTGTCGAAGGTGTGGTTGTGGAGGATCTGCCTGTTGACTTCCAAGGGAAATCGAATGAGTCGTCCGAGGAGAGTCTCGAGAAGAATTCTCTCCCTGAGGCTGAAACCCCCACTCCGGTCGCTCGAACTGGAGAGAAAAGGAAGAGGGTGAAAATCGTGGCTAGGCGTAGTAGAACGCCAAGAACAAGGCCACAACCAAGGTCTCAACCCTCACAAACGCCCTCTTCTCCTCAATCCTCTAAGCCCTCTCGCAAGTCTGCGAGAATCGCTTTTCAATCCGCTCCTCGTACCTCCAAACCCTCTACTCCTATCATCGAGGAGATTTCTTCTTCTTCTGAAGGGTTCTCGAGTTCTGACTCTGAGAACACCACCTTCAAACAGGGACACCGGTGTTTTCCGAGTCCTCTGAAGAACAATCTCCTCCAAAACCAACCAATAAACCTGCTGTGAAGCCCTCTCCTGCCAAAACACCCCTCAAGCGAAAGCCCAGAACAGCCCCCCTACCAGAAACTACCACCTCTGTTCCTATCCTTAAATGCTCAAAGCAGTTCACTTCCTCTCCTATGTCTGACAAACATGCGCAGCTGCTGAAGCGCAATGTCGTCAGGGGGAAGGTAGTGAATGTAAGCTTTTTCGAGGAATAGGGTCTGGGGGTGTTCTTGAACAAGCTCCGAGCCCAAGGCTGGCTTGAGTTGTTTGCAAACACCCAGCAAGGGTGTTCTGTGCCCGAGTTGGCTGAATTCTATACCAACTGCTCTGTCACAAATGGGGTGGTGACAAGTGCTGTCAATGCGTGTCATTTTTCCTTTGATGAAGCCACCCTGAGTGATATTCTGGGCATCCCCTCTCGGGGATTTGCTGTGTATGTGAGGGAAGACAAAACGGCCCTGGAAACAGCCAGGCTCTTAGAGGTGTCCAAATGCCTTAGTCAAAAACAGGGCCTGAGAACACCCCTCTCGGTTAAGAAGGGTGAAATGCCCTCCCTACACCAACTACTGTTTATGTTCACCATCAAGAACATAATACCGCGAGGTCAAGGGCGAAACTCAGCAGATGCCTTCGATCAATGTCTGGTGGACCTACTGGATAGGGAGGAACCAGTAAACCTCCCTGCAATCATGATTCGCCACATAGAGCGAATTGCGAACACCACCCGGGCACATGATCTTGGCTATGGGTTTTTGTTGACAAGGGTGCTTGAGTACTTTGGGATCGTGCTCACACGAAGAGGGCCGGCCCAAATCATTGATGAAATTGGCGTTGACACCCTACTAGGGTGTGGCTATGGGGTTGGCGAAGGGTCAGTCTCCAAACAGGGTCGTCGACCACCGCGACCACCTGTTTCTGGACAACCTTCCGTCAAGGTTGAGGCTGTTCTTGAGGACAATGCTCGCCTCAAAGATGAGCTCTTAGCTGTCAAGGCTGCTCTTACTGAGGAACGAGCTCTCTCGGCCAAACGCCATGAAGATTTGCTTGCACTTCTCTCCACTCTTGCCCCTAGCATCCCTCCTCTGCAAACGCAACCACCCCCTGCGCCCTGATTGTCTAGGCTATTCTCTAGTCTCCTCCTTCCTTACTTTCGTTTTTGGCATTTGTAAGGTTTTTAATGCAATATCCCTTTATTACTGTCTCTTGCAACTTCTGCTATTTACTTCTTTTCTTGCATTCATAATGTTGTTTATGCTTTTTAATGATGCCAAAAGGGGGAAGTAGTCCTATTGACGAGTGGACCTTAGCATTGACTTATCCCTATCAGCATTCATTCATTTTTTTTTTTGTCAATATGGTCACTTGGTTTGTCATGATCAAAAAGGGGGAATTTGTTGTGTTATTATATTTAGTTTTGATGATAACAAATCCAAGTGTAAAAATCTGTCCAAGTAATGTTGCTCCGAACACGGTCTCCAAACAGGCCTAACTGGTGTTTGTGATCTTTATTGTATTAACTGGTTTGCTACATATGAGAATGTCTTCTAGACAGGTTTTACTTGGTGATTCTATATTAAGTCAAGAACACCATCTCGACAGTTGATTGTAAAGCGTGTTCCTGAGCTCTAGCAATACAAAGAACAACCCCAGCAAACAAGGTGGCCTTGGTGTTCACAGCAGCTCTACAAATCTCGGACAAGATGACTGGTTCAAAACAAGAAGTCTTGGGTATATAGGTTTTATTTAATTAGACTCTTGGTAATATGCCAATATTGAAAACATCATTTTTAAACACTTCTTGAATCGGTACTTGCGCTAAGTGCTTCAGAACACCAGTTGCGAACAACCCTGCGAACAGGGTGCCTAGGGTGTTTCTGAACTGCAATGGCCATACCCGATTATTCTTGAAAAATTCATTTTGGTTGGCCAAGATCTCTAGAATACTTTCCTTGAATTTCAAAACTGCTATTTCTCTGGAAAGGTATTTCCTGAAAATATTTTGGGAGAATTTCGAAAATAAGTTTTGGAGATTTGCCAAAACTTAAAGAAATTCCTTTGACCATATTTTTGGATATGGTAAAGTTTCAAAAGCTGAAAATTTTTGGTTGCTTTTTGAATCCACCTCTCGGCTATGGAAAGATAAGGGTTATCTTTTAAGATAACAAAATCCTTTATATTTTGGGATAAATTAATCATTAGCCGTTGGATAATTTTGCAAAACAATTTCCATACTTAGCTGATTCTGTGGTTTATGACTGTTGGTTTTTTTGTTTAAAAGCCTCAGCTTTTTCTCTCTCAGCACATGCACACAGACAGATATATACAGATATTCAAAACACTCGAAAAACAGAGAGATAGAAAACTCGGTTTGAATTTGCATAAACACAGCCTTTTAAAAAATCTAGGAAAATCAGAAAACTCGGTTTACACTCAAAGATTCTTGAGCTTCATTCTGAAAAGCAAACCGTGACAAGCTGTGTTTGATTTTGAGTTTTCATACCATTGGCATAATAGGATCTTCATTGTACCTTACATCTGCTTAGTGCGAAGCACCCCCTGTAAGGTGTTTGTAACCCTGATCTTGAATCAGAAAAGTGAGTGAGTGTGTCCTAGTCGTGTGGACTTGGACGTGTCTAATCTTGCGAAGGTTGGACGTGGTGTAACCTGTCTTTGGGAAGAAGGGTACGTGGTTGCAAGTTGTAACAAGGGGTGTTACATTTGTAACGTGTGAAGCCCGTTAGTGAAAGTGGTTAAATCCTACACGAGGTAGGTCGTGGTTTTTCACACCTCAGTTGGGGTAGAGGTGTTTTCCACGTAAAAATTGTGTGTGCTTTATTTTCCGTATCTATCTTGGTGATTTTCGCCTCTGCAATATTTGAGAACACCCCGTGCAAACAAGCTATCAGGGTGTTTATCACTTGAGAACAACCTCTGTGAGGGTGTTTGTTATCTACAATGTGAAAATCAGATACCACAATTCACCCCCCTCTTGTGGTTGGATACTCACGAACTCAACACTTATGGTATCCTAGAGGTTGCAATTTTGAACTTGTTGGATATGCTGATGCTGACTATGTGATGTACCTGCCGAGGGTCTAGGCTAATACTCAAATTAAGAGTGAAAGCTTACAAACCAAAGGTAGATACAATCAAAGGAAAACTAAGGAAAGAGGCACATAATATGTTGGTTGTGAGGCAACAAACATGTGAGGGAGGAATGGAACTTAGAATCAAGGGATTCTAAGTGAAAATCAAAGGAAGTTTGATGTAATTGATGTATATCTCAAAGGATGAATGGAACCAAGTTACAAGCTACTAAGAACATGAAACAACCAAGTGAAAACCACACGGATTAGGTGTGGCACGGTCGTGCCTTTAGGCACGGGTAGGCCGTGCCACTTTGTTGGTTTGTGACACCATGTTTCTCACTTTTGCACGGTTGAGTATGGTTTGAGGTTTGTGATGGAAGCTAGACTACTAGAGGTAGTCTAAACCTTGAATAAGCATGGGGATGGATATGTGAGTGCCTTGTAAATGAGAGAAAGTGGGAGAGAAGCAAAGTTAAGATTCACTAACTCCAAATTAAAGCTAGCAAACTCACTTTAGCTCTCTTTGAATCCTTGAGTTCAACACCAAATGAGATAGAACTAAACTTGAAGAATGGATACAGAAACGCCACCAAACTCAAGTTTAGGGCCCTTAAACTATGATTAAGATACAGATATCACCACTTAATCAAGTTTAAGACTTCACTTGAACACCACCTTAATCGGCCAAAATTAAGGATAAGCAAGCTAAGGGTTTGGAGTGTGCCTAAGCACCGAAAGCACAATGCTCTCAACTTTGAGTTTGATTCAAATCTGGTATCTTACAAGGGGGGGCTGTGTGCCTTTAAATAAGCAAACTAGCAGCCATACCAGCACACACCTCACCTTTCCCTCCTAAGGAGGAAAGCTATTAAGAGCAAAACAAGCTGATTTGTGCTAATCTAAAATACATGCTTGCTTAAACTAGTCTAACACATTTGAAACAATAAGGAAAGCAAGACTAATAGTTATTACAACTTTAATTGACTTGTACTTAAGCCCAAGCAGCTGGAAACTCAGCAAGAATGCACATGCTTCAGCCGAAAAGCAAAAGCCACTTTACGGCTGGCCAATGGGAAGCAAGAAACATCTTTCTTTGTCTCTCTTCTCTTATTGGCTGTTCTTTTCAAGGTAGCAGCTGCTCATTGAGGCCTTGGGACGTGTGCCCAGCCTTGGAGGACGTGCCATATCAGCTGAAGTGAAGCAAACCCATCGGTGAGGGCAAAAACAAACCGGATTGTCAAACCGGGTTCTTTGGACAGAAACTGACCGGTTTTGTGACTGAGTTTAACCCTAGCAAAAGTGAGTATGATTCTGTTTTTAGACCATGGGAGGAAAGTTTTAGGATGTGTAGAATCCCCCCCAACCAAGAAATTAAGGTTAAACAAAGTTTAAGTGGGGCCTTCAAGCTAAAACATTAAACCGTGCAGATTAGGTGCTAATCTGGCCGGTTTGGCAAAACATCTTGTTCTCCCTCTCTTCGAGTGGAATGATGGAAAAGTAATGCTGGGGCTTGAAAGGGGACATCGTGAGGATTCTAAGAAGGTAAAAATCCAAGATTTAAACCACCATTAAGCTTGTCTAAATACATACCCAAAAACCGGGTACAATCTATCTGAACTGGCAGTTTGTATAGCTTGGGTTTATTAGCCAATTTGAGAGGGCAAATGAAGTCCAAATGGGATGAAACTTTTTTTGTTGCAAAGCTGACTTCTTGAACCTTAATCCCAATGCAAAATATTGGACTTAAACGTTAAAGGGTTTGACGTAATTAACCTCTCAAAACCGGGTTTGCTGTGAAAACAAACCTGACCTGCTGTTTTAGGTCCTTAAACAAAACAAGGATGAATCATTCATCCTTTAATCACCAAAATAAAATTACCTAGCTCTGATTTGATTCTTTAAATTAAAGGGCATGGAGGGATCTCCATCATCCTCCCCTTGTTAAAAAGATTTGTCCTCAAATCAATTTAGGTAATTACCTCCTCTTCTAGATTCATTGTATGGCTGAAACAAAATCAACCATTCGAATAACTTGCCTTTGATCTTGGAGGCTCTCTTTTCTTCAAGTCCCTTGCTGATTTGGATGTTGTATATGGGGGACTCTTTGAACATGACATGAACCACTTCTTCATATGCTCTTAATTCAGAATTAGGAGCTGTAAGGAATGATTCTGAATTGAATTGACAGAAGGTTTGTTTGAGTGCCTTAGGTATGGGTGGAGTGGGAAGAAAGGTTGATGGTTCACCAAAGGTCATGAAAAATATACGTTGATTCTCTTTGCCTTTTGGTGAGTGGTGGAAAGTGTCTAAGGTGAGCATTTCACCTTCATCCGCCTCAATCTCGATCTCTTCAAGATCATCTCCTTTATCTTCTTCTTTTTCCTCCTTTAGTTTAACCTCCTCAGCTGCCTTCCATTCTGCTAAGGTGACATACCTCCTGTTGGTACAATCTGATGCCAATAATGCCTTGGCACTTATAACACCTTGGGATGCTTTTAGGAAGGGGTTTTGGTGTGAATTGTGGGGATAGGCCTTTTTGTGGAGTTTGGTCTTTTTGTGGAGAAGGGGAAAGGGATGCCATGGGTTTAGGAGCATAAGATGAACTCCCCTTGTTTAAGGTTTGTTCATGTGAGGGTTTTGGGACTTCATGCCGTGAGGGCGGTTTGCTCTTCTTTTGCTGCTCAACCTTGTGAGCTAGCACACATACTTCATCAAAACAAGTGTAAGCTTACAAATCAACAATATTAGCATACCTAAGGTCAAGACCTCCCAAGTATCTAACAATTGTTTGCTCTTCAGGTTCATGCAAATCACACTTAATCACAAGCTTTTCAAACTCTCGAGTCTATTCTTCTACACTCAAATTACCTTGGTTCAAATGGTGGAGTTGTGAGTAACAATCTTGAACATACGTAGAAGGAAGAAATCTAGCCTTGAGCTTTGATTTCATCTTCTCCCAAGTTCTGATTTTGGACTTCCTTTCTCTTACTCTTTTGGCACACAAGTTAGTCCACCAAAGAGAAGCGTACTTACGAAGCCTTAAAGCAATCAGCTTCACCTTTTTGTCTTCGGGGATGTCCTTGTACTCAAAGACTCTCTCAACTGTGTGTAACCAATCCAAGAAATCTTCAGGATCAAGCTTGCCTTCAAATTCTGGAATTTCAACTCTAAAGTCATTAGAGTTATCTTGTCCTCTTTGCTCTTGCTGTGGTCTTCTGAGTGGTTCTTCATCGCTTGAAACATCAAGAGCATAGCCAGCTTCGGGATCTTGCCTCCTTGATGCAGAATAGGACGACTCCTCATTCATCTTCTGCTTTTGCTTAAGAAAAGTACCCAATTGCTTGCGTAGGTACTCATTCTGAGCTTTAAGTTCTTAATTAGAGGAAGTAATCTCATAGTTACTCTTCAAAATAGCATCAAGCTTTTCTTCCATGCTCACACTAGTACTCATGTTTGTGTTTGAAAAATGGAAAAGAAAGGAGTTTGGATGTGTGGATTCAATACCAGGCCAAACATGAAACTCAGCTCTGATACCAAATATGATGTACCTGCCGCGGGTCTAGGCTAAAACTCAAATTAAGAGTGAAACCTTACAAACCAAAGGTAGATACAATCAAGGGAAAACCAAGGAAAGTGGCACATAATATGTTGGTTGTGAGGCAACAAACATGTGAGGGAGGAATGGAACTTAGAATCAAGGGATTCTAAGTGAAAATCAAAGGAAGTTTGATGTACTTTGATGTATATCTCAAAGGATGAGTGGAACCAAGTTACAAGCTACCAAGAATATGAAGCAATCAAGTGAAAACCACACGGATTAGGTGTGGCACGGTCGTGCCACTTTTCTGGTTTGTGAGACCATGTTTCTCACTTTTGCACGGTTGAGTATGGTTTGAGGTTTGTGATGGAAGCTAGACTATTAGAGGTAGTCTAAGCCTTGAATAAGCATGGGGATGGATATGTGAGTGGCTTGTAAATGAAAGAAAGTGGGAGAGAAGCAAAGTTAAGATTCACTAACTCCAAATTAAAGCTAGCAAACTCACTTTAACTCTCTTTGAATCCTTGAGTATAACACCAAATGAGATAGAACTAAACTTGAAGAATGGATACAAAAACACCACCAAACTCAAGTTTAGGGCCCTTAAACTATGATTAAGATACAGATATCACCACTTAATCAAGTTTAAGACTTCACTTGAACACCACTTTAATCGGCCAAAATTAAGGATAAGCAAGCTAAGTGTTTGGAGTGTGCCTAAGCACCGAAAGCACAATGCTCTCAACTTTGAGTTTAATTCAAATCTGGTATATTACAAGGGGGGGCTGTGTGCCTTTGAATAAGCAAACTAGCAGCCATACAAGCACACACCTCACCTTTCCCTCCTAAGGAGGAAAGCTATTAAGAGCAAAACAAGCTGATTTGTGCTAATCTAAAACACATGCTTGCTTAAACTAGTCTAACACATTTGAAACAACAAGGAAAGCAAGACTAATAGTTATTACAACTTTAATTGACTTGTACTTAAGCCCAAGCAGCTGGAAACTCAGCAAGAATGCACATGCTTCAGCCGAAAAACACAAACCACTTTACGGCTGGCCAATGGGAAGCAAGGAACATCTTTCTTTGTCTCTCTTCTCTTATTGGCTGTTCTTTTCAAGGTAGCAGCTGCTCATTGAAGCCTTGGGACGTGTGCCCAGCCTTGGAGGACGTGCCATATCAGCTGAAGTGAAGCAACCCCACCGGTGAGGGCAAAAACAAACCGGATTGTCAAACCGGGTTCTTTGGACAGAAACTGACCGGTTTTGCGACTGAGTTTAACCCAAGCAAACGTGAGTATGATTCTGTTTTTAGACCATGGGAGGAAAGTTTAGGATGTGTATAATCCCCCCCCAACCAAGAAATTAAGGTTAAACAAAGTTTAAGTGGGGCCTTCAAGCTAAAACATTAAACCGTGCAGATTAGGTGCTAATCTGGCCGGTTTGGCAAAACATCTTGTTCTCCCTTTCTTCGAGTGGAATGATGGAAAAGTAATGATGGGGCTTGAAAGGGGACATCTTGAGGATTCTAAGAAGGTAAAAATCCAAGATTTAAACCACCATTAAGCTTGTCTAAATACATACCCAAAAACCGGGTACAATCTATCTGAACTGGCAGTTTGTATAGCTTGGGTTTATTAGCCAATTTGAGAGGGCAAATGAAGTCCAAATGAGATGAAACTTTTTTTGTTGCAAAGCTGACTTCTTGAACTTTGATCCCATTGCAAAATATTGGACTTAAACCTTAAAGGGTTTGACGTAATTAACCTCTCGAAAACCGGGTCTGCTGTGAAAACAAACCTGACCTGCTGTTTTAGGTCCTTAAACAAAACTAGGATGAATCATTCATCCTTTAATCACCAAAATAAAATTACCTAGCCTTGGTTTGATTCTTTAAATCAAAGGGCATGGAGGGATCTCCATCATCCTCCCCTTGTTAAAAAGATTTGTCCTCAAATCAATTTAGGTAATTACCTCCTCTTCTAGATTCATTGTATGGCTGAAACAAAATCAACCATTCGA
Source organism: Carnegiea gigantea (assembly GCA_029747015.1). NCBI lineage: Eukaryota > Viridiplantae > Streptophyta > Magnoliopsida > Caryophyllales > Cactaceae > Carnegiea > Carnegiea gigantea. The sequence goes on along the minus strand of JAKOGI010004720.1, from coordinate 5,832 downwards.
ATAACTTGCCTTTGCTCTTGGAGGCTCTCTTCTCGTCAAGTCCCTTGCTGATTTGGATGTTGTATATGGGGGGCTCTTTAAACATGTCATGAACCACTTCCTCACTTACTCTTAATTCAAGATTAGGAGTTGTAAGTAATGGCTTTGAATACTTTTGACAGAAGGTTTGTTTGAGTGCCTTGGGTGAGGGTGGAGTGGGAAGAAAGGTTGATGGTTCACCAAAGGTTATGAAAAATATACTTTGATTCTCTTTGCCTTTTGGTGGGTGGAAAGTGCCTAAGGTGAGCATTTCACCTTCATCCGCCTCAATCTCAATCTCTTCAAGATCATTTCCTTTATCTTCTTCTTTTTCCTCCTTTAATTCGACCTCCTCGGTTGCCTTCCATTCTGCTAAGGTGACATACCTCCTGTTGGTACAATCTGATGCCAAGTGACCAATGCCTTGGCACTTATAACACTTTGGGATGTTTTTAGGAAGGGCTTTTGGTGTGAATTGTGGGGATAGGCCCTTTTGTGGAGTTTGGTCTTTTTATGGAGAAGGGGAAAGGGATGCCATGGGTTTAGGAGCATAAGATGAACTCCCCTTGTTTAAGGTTTGTTCATGTGAGGGTTTTGGGACTTCATGCCGTGAGGGCGGTTTGCTCTTCTTTTGCTGCTCATCCTTGTGAGCTAACACACATACTTCATCAAAACAAGTGTAAGCTTGCAAATCAACAATATTAGCATACCTAAGGTCAAGACCTCCCAAGTATCTAACAATTGTTTGCTCTTCAGGTTCATGCAAATCACACTTAATGACAAGCTTTTCAAACTCACGAGTGTATTCTTCTACACTCAAATTACCTTGGTTCAAATGGTGGAGTTGTGAGTAACAATCTTGAACATACGTAGAAGGAAGAAATCTAGCCTTGAGCTTTGATTTCATCTTCTCCCAAATTCTGATTTTGGACTTCCTTTCTCTTACTCTTTTGGCACACAAGTTAGTCCACCAAAGAGAAGCGTACTTACGAAGCCTTAAAGCAATCAGCTTCACCTTTTTGTCTTCGGGGATGTCCTTGTACTCAAAGACTCTCTCAACTGTGTGTAACCAATCCAAGAAATCTTCAGGATAAAGCTTGCCTTCAAATTCTGGAATTTCAACTCTAAAGTCATTAGAGTTATCTTGTCCTCTTTGCTCTTGCCGTGGTCTTCTGAGTGGTTCTTCATCGCTTGAAACATCAAGAGCATAGCCAGCTTCGGGATCTTGCCTCCTTGATGCAGAATAGGACGACTCCTCATTCATCTTCTGCTTTTGCTTAAGAAAAGTACCCAATTGCTTGCGTAGGTACTCATTCTGAGCTTTAAGTTCTTAATTAGAGGAAGTAATCTCATAGTTACTCTTCAAAATAGCATCAAGCTTTTCTTCCATGCTCACACTAGTACTCATGTTTGTGTTTGAAAAATGGAAAAGAAGGGAGTTTGGATGTGTGGATTCAATACCAGGCCAAAGATGAAACTCAGCTCTGATACCAAATATGATGTACCTGCCGCGGGTCTAGGCTAAAACTCAAATTAAGAGTGAAACCTTATAAACCAAAGGTAGATACAATCAAGGGAAAACCAAGGAAAGTGGAGACATAATATGATGGTTGTGAAGCATCAAACATGTGAGGGAGGAATGGAACTTAGAATCAAGGGATTCTAAGTGAAAATCAAAAGAAGTTTGATGTACTTTGATGTATATCTCAAAGGGTGAGTGGAACCAAGTTACAAGCTACCAAGAATATGAAGCAATCAAGTGAAAACCACACGGATTAGGTGTGGCACGGTCGTGCCACTTTTCTGGTTTGTGACACCATGTTTCTCACTTTTGCACGGTTGAGTATGGTTGAGGTTTGTGATGGAAGCTAGACTATTAGAGGTAGTCTAAGCCTTGAATAAGCATGGGGATGGATATGTGAGTGGCTTGTAAATGAGAGAAAGTGGGAGAGAAGCAAAGTTAAGATTCACTAACTCCAAATTAAAGCTACCAAACTCACTTTAGCTCTCTTTGAATCCTTGAGTATAACACCAAATGAGATAGAACTAAACTTGAAGAATGGATACAGAAACACCACCAAACTCAAGTTTAGGGCCCTTAAACTATGATTTAGATACAGATATCACCACTTAATCAAGTTTAAGACTTCACTTGAACACCACCTTAATCGGCCAAAATTAAGGATAAGCAAGCTAAGTGTTTGGAGTGTGCCTAAGCACCGAAAGCACAATGCTCTCAACTTTGAGTTTGATTCAAATCTGGTACATGTTACAAGGGGGGCCCGTGTGCCTTTAAATAAGCAAGCTAGCAGCCATACAAGCACACACCTCACCTTTCCCTCCTAAGGAGGAAAGGTATTAAGAGCTAAACAAGCTGATTTGTGCTAATCTAAAATACAAGCTTGCTTAAACTAGTCTAACACATTTGAAACAACAAGGAAAGCAAGACTAATAGTTATTACAACTTTAATTGACTTGTACTTAAGCCCAAGCAGCTGGAAACTCAGCAAGAATGCACATGCTTCAGCCGAAAAGCAAAAGCCACTTTACGGCTGGCCAATGGGAAGCAAGAAACATCTTTCTTTGTCTCTCTTCTCTTATTGACTGTTCTTTTCAAGGTAGCAGCTGCTCATTGAAGCCTTGGGACGTGTGCCCAGCCTTGGAGGACGTGCCATATCAGCTGAAGTGAAGCAAACCCACCGATGAGGGCAAAAACAAACCGGATTGTCAAACCGGGTTCTTTGGACAGAAACTGACCGGTTTTGTGACTGAGTTTAACCCTACCAAAAGTGAGTATGATTCTGTTTTTAGACCATGGGAGGAAAGTTTAGGATGTGTATAATCCCCCCCCACCAAGAAATTAAGGTTAAACAAAGTTTAAGTGGGGCCTTCAAGCTAAAACATTAAACCGTGCAGATTAGGAGCTAATCTGGCCGGTTTGGCAAAACATCTTGTTCTCCCTTTCTTCGAGTGGAATGATGGAAAAGTAATGCTGGGGCTTGAAAGGGGACATCTTGAGGATTCTAAAAAGGTAAAAATCCAAGATTTAAACCACCATTAAGCTTGTCTAAATACATACCCAAAAACCGGGTACAATCTATCTGAACTGGCAGTTTGTATAGCTTGGGTTTATTAGCCAATTTGAGAGGGCAAATGAAGTCCAAATGGGATGAAACGTTTTTTGTTGCAAAGCTGACTTCTTGAACTTTAATCCCAATGCAAAATATTGGACTTAAACCTTAAAGGGTTTGACGTAATTAACCTCTCGAAAACCGGGTTTGCTGTGAAAACAAACCTGACCTGCTGTTTTAGGTCCTTAAACAAAACTAGGATGAATCATTCATCCTTTAATCACCAAAATAAAATTACCTAGACTTGATTTGATTCTTTAAATCAAAGGGCATGGAGGGATCTCCATCACCTACACAATCAGAATTAAGAAGGTGATGAATGGAAGAAAGCTTTTAAAACAAAAGGTGGACTCTATGAATGGTTGGTAATGCCTTTTGGTCTTTCTAATGCACCTAGTACTTTCATGAGGTTAATGAACCAAGTGTTTAGGCCTTATATTGGAAAGTTTGTGGTAGTATACTTTGATGACATTCTGATTTATTCTAAGAATGAGCATGAGCATCAAGATCACCTAACTCAAGTTATGTTTGTCTTAGAACGTGAGAAGCTATTTGGTAACCTTAAGAAGTGTGCTTTCTTCACTCCTGAAGTTACATTTCTTGGTTATATTGTGGCTGAAGATGGTACAAAGGTAGATGAAAGTAAGGTAGAAGCCATTCGATCTTGGCCTATACCTAGGAGCATACATGATGTTAGAGCTTTTCATGGTTTAGCTTCATTCTATAGGAGGTTTATTCGTAGTTTCAGTACTATTATGGCTCCTATGACTGAAATGATCAAAGGAACATCCTTTGTATGGACTCCCAAAGCTCAATCAGCCTTTGAAGATATCAAATCAAAGCTTACTCAAGCACCGGTACTCGCTTTACCATGCTTTGGTAAGATATTTGAAGTTGAATGTGATGCCTCTGGTGTAGGAATTGGTGGAGTTCTTACGCAAGAAGGTAAACCCCTACTGATGTATGTAGCCTAGGGGATGCCAAGAATGAAGATAAAAAGATGGGAAAGATAGAAAACCAAACTAAGCAAAAACAAGTAGCTCTAACCGGTTTTGGAAGATAGAATGCAACCCTCTTGTCTAGGATAAGCCAATGGCGCCACCTAGAAGAGAAGTTGGGCTATTCCTCCTTCACTTATGGATACAGAATTAAATCACCACCATAAGCAAGAAGAGGAACCTAGAAGAACACCACTTGAACTAGCCAATTCAAGCTAAAGCAACTAGGAATTTCAAAGACAGAGTAAACACTCACTTTCTTTTGTATTTCAAATTCAAGCTGCCTTCTTACATTCCTAAAGGCCCCTTATATAGGAGGGAGCCTCAAAATCCAGATTACAAGGGGTACAAACCAAGCCAATCGGACCAAGACCAAAGGGGAAGCACAAAAAGCAAGAAAAGTACAAAAGGTGATGGTGACAGTTGCTGGCAGCTTTCCAGTTTTGCAGGGTCGACTTTCAGCAGCCATATCTCCCTTTCTACTTACCCAAATTGGCTCCAACATACCTTAATAGAAAGCTTAGAAAGTTCTCTTTCATATGACTACTTTTGCAGCTCAGTTGGTGCAGCCGTTCAGGAGTTATAAGCAGAACAAGTGAGATGATGCAGTCTGACTTCCAAAAAGCACCTTTAAAAGTTTCCTCTCTTTTAGCCTCCTTGGGACACGTTTGACTCTGGTTTCTTTTCCCACCCTTTTAGCCAACTCAAAAAGGGATCTAGGTTTCAAAATTCCAGGTTGTTAGGAGTACCTTAGGTTAGGGAAATTGGGCTTCCAAAACCGGGTACAATCTGGCCTGGAAGAACAGTTTGGGCAGTTGGGCTTTAACAAAGGGTTTGGGTGGGCAAATGACATCCAAATGGAATGAAACTTGATTTATTGGGCAGCTAACTCTCCCATCTTTCCAGGAACACCAAAAGTTTGGCTTTAAAGCCTCAGTACATCAGGTTACCAAGGTCAGAAAGTCGGGCCATGCGCAGGATGAACCCGGTAGAATGCAAGTGATCATCTTTTGATTGATTTCTAGTCCTTGGAAAGCCTTTATGACCTCTTGAGCTAGAAGAACCCCTTGGGGCTGATCCCCATCATCCCCCCCAGCTTGGAAAGAGTTTGGCCTCAAACTTGGTAGCTCTTCTTCTTCATCAAAGTAGGGCCTCAAATCGGCTACATTGAATGTAGCGGATACTCCATACTCGCCGGGCAAGTCAACCTTGTATGCTTTGGAATGGATCTTTTCAAGGATCTTGAATGGGCCATCTGAGCGTGGAAGAAGCTTGGACCTTCTTTTGCTTGGAAATCGTTCCTTTCTTAGATGGATCCATACTAAATCCCCGGGCTTAAATTGGACTTCCTTTCGGTGCTTGTTCACCCGTTCCTTGGTTTGATCATTGGACCTCTCGATTTTAGCTCTCACTTGGGCATGGAGCTCTTTGATTTCCTTTGCCCTTTTCTCGGCCTCCCAACTAAACTTGGTTGGAGTAGGGAGGGGTGTGAGGTCAATAGGAGTACAAGGGTTGAACCTATAGACAACTTGGAATGGAGAAAGGCCCGTGGCTTTGCTTGGCGCTCGATTGTAGGCAAACTCGGCATGGCTAAGCTACTCGTCCCAACCCTTTGTGCTCTTCTTGGCTAGGACCCTCAACAAAGTGCCCAAGGTCCTATTGGTGACCTCGGTTTGGCCATCCGT
>JAKOGI010004719.1:7500-12500 GCA_029747015.1 Carnegiea gigantea | reverse complement strand
GCCGCAGCCTGTGAACGCTGGCCGCTTGTCCTGAACGCTGGCGGCAGCCTGTGAACGCTGGCCGCTTGTCCTGAACGCTGGCCGCAGCCTGTGAACGCCGGCCGCAGGCTGTGAACGCTGGCCGCTTGTCCTGAACGCTGGCCCCAGCCTGTGAACGCTGGCCGCTTGTCCTGAACGCTGGCCGCAGCCTGTGAACGCTGGCCGCAGCCTGTGAACGGTGGCCGCTTGTCCTGAACGCTGGCCGCAGCCTGTGAACGCTGGCCGCAGGCCCTGACCGCTGGCCGCAGCCTGTGAACGCTGGCCGCTTGTCCTGAACGCTGGCCGCAGCCTGTGAACGCTGGCCGCAGCCTGTGAACGCTGGCCGCTTGTCCTGCACGCTGGCCGCAGCCTGGGAACGCTGGCCGCAGCCTGTGAACGCTGGCCGCTTGTCCTGAACGCTGGCCGCATCCTGTGAACGCTGGCCGCAGCCTGTGAACGCTGGCCGCTTGTCCTGAACGCTGGCCGCAGCCTGTGAACGCTGGCCGCAGGCTGTGAACGCTGGCCGCTTGTCCTGAACGCTGGCCGCAGCCTGTGAGCGCTGCCCGCAGGCCGGTGAACGCGGGCCGCTTGTCCTGAACGCTGGCCGCAGCCTGTGAACGCTGGCCGCAGCCTGTGAACGCTGGCCGCTTGTCCTGAACGCTGGCCGCCTGTCCTGAACGCTGGCCGCAGCCTGTGAACGCTGGCCGCTTGTCCTGAACGCTGGCCGCAGCCTGTGAACGCTGGCCGCAGGCTGTGAACGCTGGCCGCTTTTCCTGAACGCTGGCCGCAGCCTGTGAACGCTGGCCGCTTGTCCTGAACGCTGGCCGCTTGTCCTGAACGCTGTCCGCAGCCTGTGAACGCTGGCCGCTTGTCCTGAACGCTGGCCGCAGCCTGTGAACGCTGGCCGCTTTCCCTGAACGCTGGCCGCAGCCTGTGAACGCTGGCCGCAGCCTGTGAACGCTGGCCGCTTGTCCTGAACGCTGACCGCAGCCTGTGAACGCTGGCCGCAGCCTGTGAACGCTGGCCGCTTGTCCTGAACGCTGGCCGCAGCCTGTGACCGCTGGCCGCAGGCTGTGAACGCTGGCCGCTTGTCCTGAACGCTGGCCTCAGGCTGTGAACGCTGGGCGCTTGTCCTGAACGCTGGCCGCAGCCTGTGAACGCTGGCCGCTGTCCTGTGAACGCTGGCCGCTGGACTGTGAACGCTGGCCGCAGGCCGTGACCTGTCCCAGCTGAGTATGAAAAATCGGCACGGTTGATGTCCACTCCGGGCACGGCCACCAAACCTCCTGAAGCTCTCTAGGGGGATGGTCCGGGCGGAGTATGAAAAATAGGCACGGTTGATGTCCACTCCGGGCACGGCCACCAAACCTCCTGAAGCTCTCTAGGGGGATGGCCCGGGCGGAGTATGAAAAATCGGCACGGTTGATGTCCACTCCGGGCACGGCCACGAAAGCTCGTTGTGCTCTTTAGGGGGAAGGTGATTGAGCTAGTGCCCCGCCCCGTCCGCGACCCGAGCAGGATGAACGATGGTGAGTGACACCCCGCCCCCGGCCCCGTGACCCCCCCGCGCGCATTATAATCTTTGACAGGGCGCAGGGCGCAGGGACGCAGGGGCGCGGGGGCGGACTTGACGGACTTGAGCGGACCTTGGGCGGACTGGGCGAAGGAAGGGTCGAGAGCTAGGCCCCGTGGCGTGCCGCGTGCCCCCATATTGGTGCCCCAAGTCCCGAACGTCGATGCCAAGGCATGCCCCCGAGTCCCGGGGAGCGGCCCCGTGCACGGCCGAGGCCTGCCCCCGCGTCCCGCACATCGGCCCCGGGGCATGCCCCCGTGCATCGCCTCTAGAACGCCCCCGAAGCAAGGCCAAGGCATGCCCCCCGAGTCCCGCCCATCGCCCCGTGGCAAGGCCAAGGCATGCCCCCGAGTCCCGCACATCGCCCCGGGCCGTGCCCCCGGGTCCCGAGGAACGCCCCCAAACGGCCCCGGTGCATGCCCAAGGCGTGCCCCCGCGTCCCGAGGATCGGCCCCGGTCCATGCCCAAGGCGTGCCCCCCGGGTCCCGAGGAAGGCCCCCGGAACGGCCCCGGTGCATGGCCACGGCATGCCCCCGAGTCCCGCACCTCGCCCCGGGGCGTGCCCCCGAGTCCCGAGGAACGCCCCGGTGCATGCCCAAGGCATGGCCCCGAGTCCCGCACGTCGCCCCGGAACGGCCCCGGGGCGCGGCCAAGGCATGGCCCCGAGTCCCGGGGAACGCCCTCAGAACGGCCCCGGTGCATGGCCCCGCGTCCCGCACATCGCCCCGAAACGGCCCCGGTGCATGCCCAAGGCATGCCCCTGAGTCCCGAGGAAGGCCCCCACAACGGCCCCGGTGCATGGCCGAGGCATGCCCCCGGGTCCCGAGGACCGGCCCCGGGGGGCCCCGGGGCATGCCCCCGGGTCCCGAGGGTCGGCCCCGGGGCATGCCCCCGAGAGCGTCCACGCACGCTGCCGGACGCCCACGGCAGCATCCATGCATGCCGGGCAGCGTCCGGGCATGCTGTCGCTGGGTGCCGGGGGCTGCCGGGGGGTGCTGGATGCTGGCCGCAGGCTGTGAACGCTGGCCGCAGCCCTGTGAACGCTGGCCGCTTGTCCTGGACGCTGGCCGCAGCCTGTGAACGCTGGCCGCTTGTCCTGGACGCTGGCCGCAGGCTGGGAACGCTGGCCGCAGGCTGGGAACGCTGGCCGCAGCCCTGTGAACGCTGGCCGCTTGTCCTGGACGCTGGCCGCAGGCTGTGAACGCTGGCCGCAGCCCTGTGAACGCTGGCCGCTTGTCCTGGACGCTGGCCGCAGGCTGTGAACGCTGGCCGCAGCCCTGTGAACGCTGGCCGCTTGTCCTGGACGCTGGCCGCAGCCCTGTGAACGCTGGCCGCAGCTCCTGAACGCTGGCCGCAGCCTGTGAACGCTGGCCGCTTGTCCTGGACGCTGGGCGCAGCCCCTGGACGCTGGGCGCAGCCCCTGGACGCTGGCCGCAGGGCCCTGAACGCTGGCCGCAGCCCCGCGAACGCCCGAAAGCCGTCCCGAGAAAAAATCCCCGTATTTTTGTCGTGCGTTTTTCCCCAAATTTTGTCCACCCCTTCCCCACGATTTTTAGAGGATTTACAAGCTTTGTCCCGCATTTTTCTGATTTTTCTCCGATTTTTAGGATTTTTTTTCGTTTTCGACTTTAAAAAATCATAAAAATAGCTCGGGTGTCCGAAAAATTCCGAAAAAATATTTTTTAGTAATTTCACATCATGATCTTTCCAATGGTACCATTGGTTGCTGCTGAAACATTCTAAATCTTCAAAAAACCCCAGTATGATTTTTCGTCACAGTTGATGTCTACTGGGGGCAGAGCCAGTAGAGTTATAAGAGCTCTTTATAGGGGAGGTGCTTGGCAAGCAGCTGGGGCAGCAGCAGGGTCAGCGGCAGCCATCGCCCATGCATGGCATGGCATGGCATGATGTCAAAGGCCTTGTTGCCATGGCTTCCTTGCACCGAACCTTGGCGGGCGGATGAGGGACCACCCCGGGGGTCGGGTTTTGCCTCGGGAAGCGTGACTAGCATGAAAATTGTTGGATATCGATCGATGGAGTGCGGGAATCGTTGCTATGCTAGTTCCTACCTTCCGAGGCACCGGTGGTGCTCCTGACGCCCGTCTTCGGTGGCATTCCCTAGGCTTCTAGGATGCCATCACGGGTGGGGGCCTTGCCCCCCCTCACCCGAGAACGGTGATCACCCCCACGTGGGCAGGGGTGATTGTCGGTGAATTCCCGCGGCCCACCGTCCCTTCTTTCTTGACCCGGCCCCCTTGCTCCCTGACATCATTTCTGTTGCTCGACATGCCCCGTCCTGGGGGCGGACGGCGGACGCACTGGCTTGTGGGATTTAAGCGGGGGCGTGTTGCCTTCCACGTGCGGGCTGACCGTCGCAAGCGCGGTGACATGAGAGGCGACGCGGGATGGGCTGGACGCCCCGGTTGTGAGAAGCCTGTGATCGGTGAGTGAGGGCCTAGACGCTTGAGCTTGTAAGCCCCTCGCGCCCGTGAGGCACTGCCACGAACGGGGTGGAAGGCTTGTCTTGAGGAGCCGATCCGTGCGACGACGGCGGGGTTGATCGCTCCGGTGGTGGAAGCCGACGATCGGTGAGTGAGGGCCTAGACGCTTGAGCTTGTAAGCCCCTCGCGCCCGTGAGGCCGAAGTACACGAACGGAGTGGGAGGCCCTTCCCGAGGAGCACTTCCAAGGGCGCGACCTGAGGCCTGCGCGGGGCGGGGAGTGCCCTTCGCATCGGGATTTTGCCGGTGGGGATGCCGTTGCGCCCCTCGTCCCTTGTTTCTTGACATGGCCCCTTGCTCCTTGACATTGCCTTTCTGTTGCTTGACGACCCACCTCCCCCCGTCCCGTGGCGGACGGCGGACGCACTGGCTGTGGGATTTGCGCGGAGGCGTGTTGCCTTCCACGTGCGGGCTGACTGTCGCAAGCGCGGTGACAGGAGAGGCGACGCGGGATGGGCTGGACGCCCCGGTTGTGAGAGGCCTGTGATCGGTGAGTGAGGGCCTAGACGCTTGAGCTTGTAAGCCCCTCGCGCCCGTGAGGCACTGCCACGAACGTGGTGGAAGGCTTGTCTTGAGGAGCCGATCCGTGCGACGACGGCGGGGTTGATCGCTCCGGTGGTGGAAGCCGACGATCGGTGAGTGAGGGCCTAGACGCTTGAGCTTGTAAGCCCCTCGCGGCCGTGAGGCCGAAGTACACGAACGGAGTGGGAGGCCCTTCCCGAGGAGCACTTCCAAGGGCGCGACCTGAGGCCTGCGCGGGGCGGGGAGTGCCCTTCGCATCGGGATTTTGACGGTGGGGATGCCGTTGCGCCCCGCGGGGTGGGGGTCCCTCCCCTCCTAAATCCAACACCGATTTCCTTCCGAGATCCCCCGAAACCCCTTGTTCCACACCACCTTCCTTCCCCTCCC
>JAKOGI010004718.1:12500-17500 GCA_029747015.1 Carnegiea gigantea | reverse complement strand
GTAGGCAACACGCCTCCGCGCATAATCCACACAGCCAGAGCCGTCCGCCTCGGGACGAAGGCGGAGGGTTGTCGGGTGCTTTCAAGTGGAGGGGGCGAGAGGGGGAAGTAAGCTGGGGGGCGACAAGGGGTTTTCGGGGAGGAGGCGGAAGGTGGTGTGAACAAGGGGTTTTCGGGGGGATCTAGAAGGAAATCGGGTTGGATTTTGAGGAGGGGAGGTGACCCCCACCCCGCGGCACAACGGCATTCCCACCGGCATAATCCCGATGCAAAGGGCACTCCCCGCCCCGCGCAGGCCTCATGTCGCGCCCTAGGAAGTGCTCCTGGGGAAGGGCCTCCCACTCCGTTCGTGTACTTCGGCCTCACGGGCGCGAGGGGCTTACAAGCTCAAGCGTCTAGGCCCTCACTCACCGATCATCGGCTTCCACTACCGGAGCGATCAACCCCGCCGTCGTCACAGCGATCGGCTCCTCAAAGACAAGCCTTCAACCGCGTTCACGTACTTCGGACTTACGGGCACGAGGGGCTTAAAAGCTCAAGCGTCTAGGCCCTCACTCACGATCACAGGGCTTCTCACAACACGGGGCGTCCCAGCCATCCCGCCTTTCACTCGTCGCCTCTCCGGTCACCGCGGCTTGCGACAGTCAGCCCGCCACGAGGAAGGCAAAACGGTGGGGGGATGGTGCCATGGGGGGGGAGGACCGGGGGGGGGGCCTTTCCCTGCTCTCAGCTTTCCTGCACTAACTCCGAACTCGCCCGCGCCTCCTCCCTCCGGCCTCTCAGCTGCGCACACTTCTGCGCTTGTTACATATGCGCGCTTCTTCTGCGCAACTGCGCCAAAGCCCCCCGCACCCGAGAGAGCAGCCCCCCGCAACGCCCGCCCCCACATCCTGCCTTCTCCCCGCTCCCGTCGCAAAATCCCACAGCCAGGCCAGGGCCGCCGTCCGCCCCGGGACGGGGGGGAGGTGGGTCGTCAAGCAACAGAAAGGCAATGTCAAGGAGCAAGGGGCCATGTCAAGAAACAAGGGACGAGGGGCGCAACGGCATCCCCACCGGCAAAATCCCGATGCGAAGGGCACTCCCCGCCCCGCGCAGGCCTCAGGTCGCGCCCTTGGAAGTGCTCATCGGGAAGGGCCTCCCACTCCGTTCGTGTACTTCGGCCTCACGGGCGCGAGGGGCTTACAAGCTCAAGCGTCTAGGCCCTCACTCACCGATCGTCGGCTTCCACAACCGGAGCGATCAACCCCGCCGTCGTCGCACGGATCGGCTCAAGACAAGCCTTCCACCCCGTTCGTAGCAGTGCCTCACGGGCGCGAGGGGCTTACAAGCTCAAGCGTCTAGGCCCTCACTCACCGATCACAGGTCTCACAAACCGGGGCGTACGCCCATCCTGTTCGTGCGGGACGGCCTCTCCGGTGCATCAGCGCTGCGTACGGTCAGCGCAAGGGGTGGAAGGCAACACGCCCCCGCTTAAATCCCACAAGCCAGTGCGTACGCCGTCCGCCCCCAGGACGGGGCATGTCGAGCAACAGAAATGATGTCAGGGAGCAAGGGGGCCGGCTCAAGAAAGAAGGGACGGTGGGCCGCGGGAATTCACCGACAATCACCCCTGCCCACGTGGGGGTGATCACCGTTCTCGGGTGAGGGGGGGCAAGGCCCCCACACGTGATGGCATCCTAGAAGCCTAGGGAATGCCACCGAAGACGGGCGTCAGGAGCACCACCGGTGCCTCGGAAGGTAGGAACTAGCATAGCAACGATTCCCGCACTCCATCGATCGATACCCAACAATTTTCATGCTAGTCACGCTTCCCGAGGCAAAACCCGACCCCCGGGGTGGTCCCTCATCCGCCCGCCAAGGTTCGGTGCAAGGAAGCCATGGCAACAAGGCCTTTGACATCATGCCATGCCATGCCATGCATGGGCGATGACTGCCGCTGACCCTGCTGCTGCCCCAGCTGCTTGCCAAGCACCTCCCCTATAAAGAGCTCTTATAACTCTACTGGCTCTGCCCCCAGTAGACATCAACTGTGACGAAAAATCATACTGGGGTTTTTTGAAGATTTAGAATGTTTCAGTAGCAACCAATGGTACCATTGGAAAGATCATGATGTGAAATTACTAAAAAATATTTTTTCGGAATTTTTCGGACACCCGAGCTATTTTTTATGATTTTTTAAAGTCGAAAACGAAAAAAAATACTAAAAATCGGAGAAAAATCAGAAAAATGCGGGACAAAGCTTGTAAATCCTCTAAAAATCGTGGGGAAGGGGTGGACAAAATTTGGGGAAAAACGCACGACAAAAATACGGGGATTTTTTTTCGGGACGGCTTTCGGGCGTTCGCGGGGCTGCGGCCAGCGTTCAGGGCCCTGCGGCCAGCGTCCAGGGGCTGCGCCCAGCGTCCAGGGGCTGCGCCCAGCGTCCAGGACAAGCGGCCAGCGTTCACAGGCTGCGGCAAGCGTTCAGGAGCTGCGGCCAGCGTTCACAGGGCTGCGGCCAGCGTCCAGGACAAGCGGCCAGCGTTCACAGGGCTGCGGCCAGCGTTCACAGCCTGCGGCCAGCGTCCAGGACAATCGGCCAGCGTTCACAGGGCTGCGGCCAGCGTTCACAGCCTGCGGCCAGCGTCCAGCACAAGCGGCCAGCGTTCACAGGGCTGCGGCCAGCGTTCACAGGGCTGCGGCCAGCGTTCACAGCCTGCGGCCAGCGTCCAGGACAAGCGGCCAGCGTTCACAGGGCTGCGGCCAGCGTTCACAGCCTGCGGCCAGCGTCCAGGACAACCGGCCAGCGTTCACAGGGCTGCGGCCAGCGTTCACAGCCTGCGGCCAGCGTTCCCAGCCTGCGGCCAGCGTCCAGGACAAGCGGCCAGCGTTCACAGGCTGCGGCCAGCATCCAGCACCCCCCGGCAGCCCCCGGCACCCAGCGACAGCATGCCCGGACGCTGCCCGGCATGCATGGATGCTGCCGTGGGCGTCCGGCAGCGTTCGTGGACGCTCTCGGGGGCATGCCCCGGGGCCGACCCTCGGGACCCGGGGGCATGCCCCGGGGCCCCCCGGGGCCGGTCCTCGGGACCCGGGGGCATGCCTCGGCCATGCAACGGGGCCGTTGTGGGGGCCTTCCTCGGGACTCAGGGGCATGCCTTGGGCATGCACCGGGGCCGTTTCGGGGCGATGTGCGGGACGCGGGGCCATGCACCGGCGCCGTTCTGAGGGCGTTCCCCGGGACTCGGGGCCATGCCTTGGCCGCGCCCCGGGGCCGTTCCGGGGCGACGTGCGGGACTCGGGGCCATGCCTTGGGCATGCACCGGGGCGTTCCTCGGGACTCGGGGGCACGCCCCGGGGCGAGGTGCGGGACCGGGGGGCATGCCGTGGCCATGCACCGGGGCCGTTCCGGGGGCCTTCCTCGGGACCCGGGGGGCACGCCTTGGGCATGGACCGGGGCCGATCCTCGGGACGGGGGGGCACGCCTTGGGCATGCACCGGGGCCGTTTGGGGGCGTTCCTCGGGACCCGGGGGCACGGCCCGGGGCGATGTGCGGGACTCGGGGGAATGCCTTGGCCTTGCCACGGGGCGATGGGCGGGACTCGGGGGGCATGCCTTGGCCTTGCTTCGGGGGCGTTCTAGAGGCGATGCACGGGGGCATGACCCGGGGCCGATGTGCGGGACGCGGGGGCAGGCCTCGGCCGTGCACGGGGCCGCTCCCCGGGACTCGGGGGCATGCCTTGGCATCGACGTTCGGGACTTGGGGCACCAATATGGGGGCACGCAGCACGCCACGGGGCCTAGCTCTCGACCCTTCCTTCGCCCAGTCCGCCCAAGGTCCGCTCAAGTCCGTCAAGTCCGCCCCCTCGCCCCTGCGTCCCTGCGCCCTGCGCCCTGTCAAAGATTATAATGCGCGCGGGGGGGTCACGGGGCCGGGGGCGGGGTGTCACTCACCATCGTTCATCCTGCTCGGTTCGCGGACGGGGCGGGGCACTAGCTCAATCACCTTCCCCCTAAAGAGCACAACGAGCTTTCGTGGCCGTGCCCGGAGTGGACATCAACCGTGCCGATTTTTCATACTCCGCCCGGGCCATCCCCCTAGATAGCTTCAGGAGGTTTGGTGGCCGTGCCCGGAGTGGACATCAACCGTGCCTATTTTTCATACTCCGCCCGGACCATCCCCCTAGAGAGCTTCAGGAGGGTTGGTGGCCGTGCCCGGAGTGGACATCAACCGTGCCGATTTTTCATACTCACCTGGGACAGGTCACGGCCTGCGGCCAGCGTTCACAGGCCAGCGGCCAGCGTTCACAGGACAGCGGCCAGCGTTCACAGGCTGCGGCCAGCGTTCAGGACAAGCTGCCAGCGTTCACAGCCTGCGGCCAGCGTTCAGGACAAGCGGCCAGCGTTCACAGCCGGCGGCCAGCGGTCACAGGCTGCGGCCAGCGTTCAGGACAAGCGGCCAGCGTTCACAGCCTGCGGCCAGCGTTCACAGGCCGCGGCCAGCGTTCAGGACAAGCGGCCAGCGTTCACAGCCTGCGGCCAGCGTTCACAGGCTGCGGCCTGCGTTCAGGACAAGCGGCCAGCGTTCACAGGCTGCGGCCAGCGTTCAGGACAAGCGGCCAGCGTTCACAGGCTGCGGCCAGCGTTCAGGACAAGCGGCCAGCGTTCACAGGCTTGCGGCCAGCGTTCACAGGCTGCGGCCAGCGTTCAGGACAAGCGGCCAGCGTTCACAGGCTGCGGCCAGCGTTCAGGACAAGCGGCCAGCGTTCACAGCCTGCGGCCAGCGCTCAGGACAAGCGGCCAGCGTTCACAGGCCTGCGGCCAGCGTTCACAGGCAGCGGCCAGCGTTCAGGAGCAGCGGCCAGCGTTCACAGGCCCGCGGCCAGCGTTCAGGACAAGCGGCCAGCGTTCACAGCCTGCGGCCAGCGTTCACAGGCTGCGGCCAGCGTTCAGGACACGCGGCCAGCGTTCACAGCCTGCGGCCAGCGTTCAGGACAAGCGGCCAGCGTTCAGAACAAGCGG
>JAKOGI010004718.1:0-2500 GCA_029747015.1 Carnegiea gigantea | reverse complement strand
ATGCCCAAGTGGGGGTGATCACCGTTCTCGGGTGAGGGGGGGCAAGGCCCCCACCAGTGATGGCATCCTAGAAGCCTAGGGAATGCCACCGAAGACGGGCGTCAGGAGCACCACCGGTGCCTCGGAAGGTAGGAACTAGCATAGCAACGATTCCCGCACTCCATCGATCGATATCCAACAATTTTCATGATAGTCACGCTTCCCGAGGCAAAACCCGACCCCCGGGGTGGTCCCTCATCCGCCCGCCAAGGTTCGGTGCAAGGAAGCCATGGCAACAAGGCCTTTGACATCATGCCAGGCCATGCCATGCATGGGCGATGGCTGCCGCTGACCCTGCTGCTGCCCCAGCTGCTTGCCAAGCACCTCCCCTATAAAGAGCTCTTATAACTCTACTGGCGCTGCCCCCAGTAGACATCAACTGTGACGAAAAATCATACTGGGGTTCTGAAGATTATAGAAGTTTCAGCAGCAAACCAATGGACCATTGAAAGATCAATGATGTGACATTACTAAAAAATATTTTTCGGAATGTTTTCGGACACCCGCTATTTTTTATGATTTTTTTAAATCGGGAGAAAACCCCCCCCCGACAAAATCCTAAAAATCGGAGAAAAATCAGAAAAATGCGGGACAAAGCTTGTAAACCCTCTAAAAATCGTGGGGAAGGGGTGGACAAAATTTGGGGAAAAACGCACGACAAAAATACGGGGATTTTTTTCTCGGGACGGCTTTCGGGCGTTCGCGGGGCTGCGGCCAGCGTTCAGGGCCCTGCGGCCAGCGTCCAGGGGCTGCGCCCATCGTCCAGGGGCTGCGCCCAGCGTCCAGGACAAGCGGCCAGCGTTCACAGGCTGCGGCCAGCGTTCAGGAGCTGCGGCCAGCGTTCACAGGGCTGCGGCCAGGGTCCAGGACAAGCGGCCAGCGTTCACAGGGCTGCGGCCAGCGTTCACAGCCTGCGGCCAGCGTCCAGGACAAGCGGCCAGCGTTCACAGGGCTGCGGCCAGCGTTCACAGGGGCTGCGGCCAGCGTTCACCAGCCTGCACAGGCCCAGCGCCAGCAAAGCGGCAGCGTTCCCCCCCACAGAGGCTGCGGCCAGCCCGGTCACAGCCGCGGCCAGGCGTCCCAGGACAAGCGGCCAGCGTTCAAAGGGGCTAGCGGCCAGAGTTTCACAGCCGCGGCCAGGTTCCCAGCGCGCGGCCAGCGGTCCTAGGACAAGCGGCCAGCGTTCACAGGGCTGCGGCCAGCGTCCAGGACAAGCGGACAGCGTTCCACAGGGCTGCGGCCAGCGTTTCACAGCCTGCGGGCCCAGATCCAGCACCCCCGGAAGCCCCCGGCACCCAGCGACAGCATGGCCCGGGAAGCGCCAGGCATGCATGGATGCTGCGCGGTGGGCGTCGGCAGCGTTGCGATGGACGCTCTCGGGCGGCATGCCCCGGGAAGAACCTCGGGACCCTGTTGCGGCATGCCCCGGGGCCCCCGGGGCCCGGGTCCTCGGGACCGGGGGCCATGCCTCGGCCATGCACCGGGGCCGTTGTGGGGGTCTTCCTCGGGACTCAGGGGCATGCCTTGGGCATGCACCGGGGCCGTTTCGGGGCGATGTGCGGGACGCGGGGCCATGCACCGGGCCCGTTCTGAGGGCGTTCCCCGGGACTCGGGGCCATGCCTTGGCCGCGCCCCGGGGCCGTTCCGGGGCGACGTGCGGGACTCGGGGCCATGCCTTGGGCATGCACCGGGGCGTTCCTCGGGACTCGTGGGCACGCCCCGGGGCGAGGTGCGGGACCCGGGGGCATGCCGTGGCCATGCACCGGGGCAGTCCGGGGGGCCTTCCTCGGGACCCGGGGGTGGATGCGCGCCTTGGGCATTGACCGGGGCCGATCCTGGGACGCGGGAGGGGCACGCCAACTTGGGCATGCACCGGGCGTTTGGGGGCGTTCCTCGGGGACCCGGGGGCACGGCCCGGGGCGATGTGCGGGACTCGGAGGCATGCCTTGGCCTTGCCACGGGGCGATGGGCGGGACTCGGGCGGCATGGCCCTTGGCCTTGCTCTCGGGGGCGCTTTCTAGAGGCGATGCCCACTGGGGCATGCCCCGGGGCCGATGTGCGGGACGCGGGGGCAGGCCTCGGGGGGGGCCGTGCACGGGGGCCGCTCACGGGACTCGGGGGCATGCATCTGGAATCGACGTTCGGGACTTGGGGCACCAATATGGGGGCACGCGGCACGCCACGGGCCTAGCTCTCGACCCTCCCTTCGCCCAGTCCGCCCAAGGTCCGCTCAAGTCCGTCAAGTCCGCCCCCGCGCCCCTGCGTCCCTGCGCCCTGCGCCCTGTCAAAGATTATAATGCGCGCGGGGGGGTCAGGGGGCCGGGGGCGGGGTGTCACTCACCATCGTTCATCCTGCTCGGGTCGCGGACGGGGCGGGGCACTAGCTCAATCACCTTCCCCCCTAAAGAGCACAACGAGCTTTCGTGGCCGTGCCCGGAGTGGACATCAACCGTGCCGATTT
>JAKOGI010004717.1:0-21655 GCA_029747015.1 Carnegiea gigantea | reverse complement strand
TATATATATATATATCTATATATATATATATATATTGTGACGCCTCGCAGTCTTTATTTTTCGTTAAGCTGCGTGTGTTGGCTTTTTACGTTATAAAATCGTATTTTTAATAATTATACGTGTTAAATTAGTGTCGATGTGCTTACTTAAGTGATAATTTTATTAAAGAAGAAAATTATTATTATTATTATTATTGACTTTGAAATTGAATTCCTGTTGATTTGTGCCATTAAATTTTATTGATAGTTTAATTTAGTCATTTCCTGAATTCGATTAGAATGCTGGTTGTTAGAGTGTTTGGACCTAAGTTTGGACTGTGCACTAGTGACTTAGGGGCTGGGAACTAAGGTTGACTAAGCCATTGACCAAAACACAAAAAAAAAAAAGAGAAAAGGGGCCTGAGACCCCTTCTTCTTCTTCGCGAAATATAGGCAGAAGGGGTGGGGGGTTTCAGTTGCCATGCCCGTGACAACCATAGAGGGGGGGAGAGAGAGAGAGACAGGGCTGCCCGCGACCGATCGTGGCATCTTGCATGGCCACCTGGCACCGTGACCACCTCCGCAACCCTCCACAATTAGAGAGAGATAGAGACTGTGTGAAAGAGTGAGGGGAGCGAGAAGGGGCTCGAGGGACTGTGACTGGGCGTGATTCCAGCCACTAAGCACGATTCCGCCGACCACTAGCAGCAGCAATGAAAATGGGGCAGAAACTGGATCTAGGTGGTTGCTCCGAGTCTGAGAGTAGCAGCGAGGAGGGATGAATTCCCTGTTTTGAAACTTCCAAATCGAGCCTAATTAGCTCAGGAATTGGGTCCTCTAACTTGGAGTCCAGGTGGGTGTTTCTCACCTCCTAAGTATTAGCAATTTCGAAAATGTTTTAGCCCTTAAGTTATGATGCATGTCAGTTTATGATTAGTTAGATTAATTGAGGTTATGCATGTTCTATGAGGTTATGCATGTTCTATTTCAGCTGAATTTAGTTTAAATCGATGTATGCTAAGTTTAGTTAGTTCATGCCTGAAAGTGATTTCGAAATAACCTAAAAATGGCTTCGAATCGATATATGTTAGTTTAATTAATTAATGCTTGAAAATGGTTTCGAATCGATATATGTTAGTTTAGTTAATTAATACTTGAAAATGGCTTTGAATCGATATATGTTAGTTTAGTTAATCCATGCTCATAATTGGCTTTGAAATAACCTAAGAATGTTTCGAATCAATGCCCGTTAAGTTAACTGATTCAAAATGACTTCGAAACGAACTAAGAATGCCTAAAGCTGATGCACGCCGAATTGGTTAGGTCTCGATTAAAAGTAACCCTGGAAACGACCTAAACATGTTCTGAATCGATAGTTTTAAAGTTAGTTCATTCATGTTTAAAAGTGACCTTTCAAACAACCTAAGCATGCTTTGATTTATCGCTTGATAAGTTAGTTTGATCGTGTTTAAAAGTAGCTCTTGAAACAACCTAACTTGCTTTAAATTGATGTACGTTGAATTAGTTGACCCATGCTTGGAGATGTTCTTAAAACAACCTAAGAATGTCTTTAAACGACATATGTTAAGCTGGTCAGTCACGCTTTGGAAATGACATGAACTTGGCATGCTTACCTGCTATTCGCGAGTTATGAATGTAGGCTAGTTTCATGCCTTGTGAGTTTATTTTGGTTCATTAAGTACTTATTTCAAGTTAATGTAATATTTATACATATATATATATATATGCTTATATATGCTGTATTGCAATAGCCTGACCCTAAATCATATTTATTTATTTAATTAAGTTGTGTTATTAATTTTTCGCATTTATTTATCTCAGTTAATCATCCCAGTTGGGAGAATTCAATTTTGGGCCCTACTTTGCAATTCAAGTTTCATTTACCGTATTAATTTCAGAAAAATTAACAGTAGGCCTCGATAATTCTGATTTAAAAGGTAAAATTATTTTTCATGATATCACATTTAATCTCGAGCTTTGGAAAAAAAATAATAAAAAAATTTCAAGCGCACTCGGTTTGAGCTAGTTTTCGAACCCGAGCCCGCTTAAGGCCAATTTTGGCCCACCACGACTTGACCCTATTTATTTGCCTAACTACCCTTAATTAAGCCTAATCCATACTTAGGAAAAGTGGCTTTTTAAACCTTAAATTTCAGTCAAGCATTTCTTTTCTTCATTTTCCACCAAGTATTTACAAGACACTTTCTCTGTCTAGTTTTCTCTCCTTCTCTCTACCCACGGTAGCAACCCCCTCCCAACCTTATTATGGTGTTTTCCAGCCACTTTCTGGCCACTCTTCGGTAAGGATTTCAATCCCCAACAACCTCCCTTCATTAGCTACCATCTCCCATCCTCAAAATCACCAAACTTCATCTCCACCTCCACTTTTTTTCAAGATCAAAGTAAGTAGCTTCAGCTTGTTCTTTGGATTTTTGGTTTTTTCTTCTTGTTTTGGTTGTTTTAATGGTGGATCATGTTGTTTTGATTGAATTAAGAGTTATCTTGGTGATTGATCATGGTTCAGTTGAGGTCGGATCATGCTAGGCTTAGGGTTACATCTAATCATGCAAGCTTCATGTTAAAGTATTGGATTTTGATTGTTTTATCCTTGATTTTGATCATCTTTTAATATATTGAAGTTTATTATGATGTTTATGGTGTTTTGAAATGATGGGAGTGAGTTCAAGTTGGCCTTAAGTTAGGGTTTTGTCCAAGAATGCATGGTTTGAACCAAACTAGCATTAAACTTGAAGTATGTGAATATGTGACTAGAAAATGAGCTTTATTGGATATGAATATGAAGTGAAATTGAGTGTGGTGTTTTTCTATGAGGTTGGAATGGACCAAAGTGTATTTACTGCTTTTAAGGAATGATTTACGTTGAGGATTGGTGCGAGAAGTGAGGGAATAAGCTCAAATAGTGAGGCTGAAATTTTCAGAAAAATAGGGCAAATTTTGGGATGAAACTGGTAATGATCGGCCAAGCCAAAACCTATGCTTTTCGGTGGGTAGATAGATCAGTGTGTTAGCTTTAAAATGCATTTTGAATGGCCTTAATCCGAGTTCCGTGGAAAGAGTTATGGCTATTTTGCTATGACTGCGTAGATTGAACTGAAATCATGCACGTCATTGTTCTACCCTAATTTTAGGGACCTTAATATGTGAATCATGCTTTGTGTCCTAAATAAAAGCTTTATTGGATATTATGAGCTTTCCATATTGGGGTTTCACATCTTATTTGGAGGTCAGGAGTGAAAGATATGAATTTTCTAATACAGGCCATCAAACGGTAACATGAGTGAATACAGAAATCGTGACATTTGGAAATATTTTCAGAAGTTTCTATATGATTATGGGTATTGCAAGGAAATTACAAAGTGTATTAAGTTCAACAAGTGTGATTATGTGTAGAAGCTTACTTGGGTTTGAAAACCGAGTTAAGTGACCATGAAAATGAAATTTGAGAAGTGGGCACAGTAATGACTCAAATTATTGTTTATCAGATCAACTGAGGTTATTTGAACTTTTTATGAACCTCACAACACCTCTCATGACATTGAACCCTGTATTATCCATTTCAGAGGCATTAACCATTCAATTATCCATTTTACAAGCATCACACTTTCCATTATCTATTTTAGAAATATCAGAAACTTATATTTCTTTTATACCAATTAAAATCTTTTCATTGTTACCTCAATCATTTCCACTTGATCTATTTTGCTTCAATTTATTGTATTTCAAGTTCGATGACCCTAACTGATTTATTATTTAGATCACTTTGGTTTAATTTATCGTATATTGAATTAAAATCAGTTCATTTTGGTTTAACTTGTCTTATATTGAATTATTGGAATTATAGAAGTCTTTTTAAATAAATCAATTTCCATTAAAGTTACAAATTATGTCAGTAAATATGGTTTACTAACTACATTTACCTATAATTGCATTTCTTTAGCTGAATCAGGGCCTAGTCTATCGTTTCCATTGTGCATAAGTATTATCAAGTGAAATATCATTTTAAAGACTTTAGGTACGTCCATTGCCTGTATCTTTAGAAATCAGAGTGTATTTATTAACGTTATCATGTTTTGATAAGTACATCAATGAATCAATTTACACAGTGATTTATCAATTAATTGTTGACCCCGTCAGTTATGATCTATAGGGTATTCGCCCTTTAGTTACCCGTGCGGCTTTAGGCCAGGTTCCCGATCGGCTTGGCAGGTGTACACCTATCCATAGATCGTAACAGCATCAAGGGGTTCACTATCAGATAATAACTAGCAATACAGTTTTATATTCATCTCATTTCCTGTTTTAACTTAAATTAAATTGCAAGGCGGCCGCCTAAACAATTTATTCAGAGATCATTTAATAATTCAGGAATGCATGTACTGAGCTTCAGCTCACAGTTCGAAATGTTTTTCATGTTTTGTTTTAGGCGAATGCTCAAAGAATTGCCCTCATGCTAACAAATTAGTTGAAGAGAATAAGTGAAGTAAGGAAATCCGAATGGATAACAAATAATGCAGTATATGCATACTTTAAAGTTGTATATTGAATTCTTCAGTGGATGGAGATGCAGATCACATGGTGAATTGTTTTTACTATGGTGTAAAAACCTTATATTGGTTAACAGTTGATTATATATGGATTGATCAGGTGTGTATGTATATGTTTGAGGTTATGTTTAACTATGTTATTTATGGTACTCATGTTTCAAGCCTTGTTCTTTTTGGACGGTGGTAACGCCCCTATCATTGGGTTTATCAGATTATAATTGAGGGATTATTAAGGAAAATACAAACAGTGAATCATGTTTAATTTGGGGGCGTTACAGATTTGGTGTCAGAGCCAGGTTGAGATTTTCTTTATAGGATATAGAGTATGGAGTTAAGATACAGAGAAATTGGTTAGTGAGGGCTGAGGATTGTTAGGACATCCTTGGAGATTTGTGGCACTGGTAATGTCGGCTTATCTCACACATATTCTACTCATACATTCTTCTTTGTCAGATGGATCTATATAATGTGCATATAGTTTGATTTCGAGCATCAGATTTGAGGGTGATTTTGAACAAGTTAAAGGTGCTCCAATGCATTTAGGTCTGTATGGCCATATGAGCCATCCATCTGAATGGTATATCGTCCTTTTAGCTGGAATTGTTTATTTTTGGGATGTAAACCCTTGTACTCCAGGCGTGTAGCCCGTAGAGTTGTGATTTCCAGTGTGTAGCCGTTGAGCTTGATTTGATATCCTTTTATACTTCTATTCAACGCAGGGGATGTGATATAAGATTTAAGCCTGAAAAATGGCCAGTTTGCAAGCGATACTTTATCCGTTTCGCCCCAAAAATTTCAGAATCACTAACACTCGTAGCCCTAGGGTTAGGGGTTGTTACATATGTGTCCTATGAAATGCCCTTGACTCATTTTTAAGGTTAAATGCATAGGGAAAACTAAGTATAGGCAGAATATGCAAGTTTAATCAACTTGATAGTTTTGATCATTGCATGAGGACCGACTTTGAAGTAACTTTTGTCCATGATCAACATAATTTATGCAAGGGTTTCCTATCCTGAATTTAAGGTTAGGGAGATATCTTTCATGTGAAACAAGCTTTAAGTGGAGTGGAGGTCACTTGGTTATTCAAAACTGCTGGACAAGTCAAAGCCTACAATAAATTGGGCAGAATCCTAATGCGCAAGGTCTGAGTTTAGTCCACTTGTAGCCTATGTATTCCATCAGATAGAGATGTTTTAGTTAGTTTATGTCAAAGTACAAAAAGTAAGCTTTCTAATGACCCATATTGCAGCACATTTGGAGACCAGTGATTAATGAAATTTAGCGTAGAAGTCTGATGGTACAGACTGTTCAAGTCAATAGATACATATAATTTTGAGCTTATATTTCCTCATCATATGGGTGCCATTTTGTGCGCTTCTCGAATCCAAGTGGCAATTATTTCAGTATGCCTCATTGATTGCAAATATTTTCTTCTGTAACCCAAGAATCCCATCTAGGCGAGCCATAAGGGGGTTCTTGATGTAGTATCCCCTGAATTATAGGATTTTGGAGAAGCTTGCTCTATGGCACATAAGTTTGAAACCATTGATTACAGACTATTCCATATAAGAGAAACCAATGACACTTTGCAGAGACATTTCACTTCAATCCATTACAATTCAAGACTTGCTTAAATTGCCCAAATTGTTGTAAGCAGTCCATTGACTCCACCTCCATTTGTGAAGTAGGCATTACTCTAGAAAATATTTCACGGCACTTTTTGGTAACATACCATCTACCATTGTCCTCATTGGATTATCAACTATTGGACATTCCTCACTTTGACCAGGGGCTTCATCTTTTTGTCCTCATGGCTCCTCCCCATCCAGTTGCATCATCATTCGCTCTTATGTTACATCTTCTTCAGTTCTGGTCACCTTTTCCTATTTTTAAGAGCCTAATTACCTCTAGTAGCTGGATTATGATTGGGTTGCACCCATGTCAATAGATGATAATTT
Organism: Carnegiea gigantea; assembly: GCA_029747015.1. Taxonomy (NCBI): domain Eukaryota; kingdom Viridiplantae; phylum Streptophyta; class Magnoliopsida; order Caryophyllales; family Cactaceae; genus Carnegiea; species Carnegiea gigantea. The sequence goes on along the minus strand of JAKOGI010004717.1, from coordinate 15,130 downwards.
TGTTGCATGCTTGAATAGAAGGTAGACCTTAACTATGCTTTGTATAAAGGTTGGTTATTATCAAACTTGTGGAATCCATTGCTAAGGGGAATGCAATGCGTCTACCTTTTTGGCTGATTCAACCTCAGTTTCCTGTTGAAGATCACTTGCATAAAGCTTAAGTTTGACAATCAAAATCTTTGCCATACATTTGGATTGCATCAGTGAGAAATTTTGATGGGTTACTGCCCCTTGGAAAAATGTATTCAAGTGATTCATACTAAAGAACTTTAGAGTGAAAGTATGACCCAGTGGAACCTTAAGAATGGATTCGAGGAGTGGAGAAAGTTTTCATTGTAACAGAGGTCCCAAGGGATAAAAGGGTGAACATTAGAACATTTTATCTAACTAGTGAAACCGATATTTGATGGAACATTGTTAAGAATAGACTCTTAGGGTTTGGTTTCACTTGGAGCAGATTTGGGAAGAATTAACCATAGCACACCTAAGTGCGAGTGGGAACTAACAACTGCATTTGGTGCTGTAGCCCAGAGCACCTCATTGCTGCCTATTCCCGAAGACTAAACACTATAGGAAGGACTCTCACCTTCAAGGCCCGCAGCTATAGGAAGGGCCTCTGTGTTGAGCAAGAAGGAAGCTGCCACCTCTAGTACGGTAGTTGCTGGAACTCTCTCTTAATTTCAAAGCCATTTTATTTATTATTTGATTCAGTTACCAGTCATTCATTTATATTCACACAATCTGCCATACAACTGAACCTTAAGAATAAGGAGGCATAAACCAATTATGAACTCAAGTTATCCAATGACTCTAGAGTTGAGTGCTCTATCTCTTATAAATTTGTTTCAATTACTATTAGTGGGATAGTTTTCCCTAGAGTTCTGATTCTATTTGACTCATCAGACTTTGATATCATTTCGGAAATGAGCTGGTTGTGTACTTATGGGGTCAAGAAAAGTTATGATGACCCTAAGATTATTTTAAGAGATGAACAAGAGAGAGAATTGTGTTTCATGGGCAAAGAGGGGAAAAATCTTGTCCTTTAAATTCTATTATGAAAATAAGTGAGCTCTTATGATAAGGATATATTGTGTATTGGTATTATGCTATTAACAATCAGCCTAAGGAAGAACAAGTAGAAGATATCCCTATAGTTTGTGAATTTAAAGATGTTTTCCTGAAAAGCTATCGGGATTTTTCCCCCCAAGAGAAAGCGATATTGAGATTGAATTAATCCCCAGTGCCCATATTGTATGGCCCCAATTGAGCTTAAAGAACTGAAGTTTCAGTTAAAGGAGTTATCACAGGAGAGATTTATCAAACCATCTAAGTGTGCCACCATGGGATGCCCAGTTCTATTTGTAAAGAAAAAGAATGGCACCTTGAGGTTATGTATTGATTTCAGAGAGCAAAACAAGATCACCATCAAAAACAGCTACCCATCGCCCCTAGTAGATGACTTGTGTGATCAACTGCAGGGAACATGAGTCTTATCTAAGATTCATTTGAGGTCAGGGTACCATCAACTTAGGATTATACCTGAGGACATTACCAAAACCACTCTACGGACCATGTTTGGGTCATGATAAATTTACTGTGATACATTTTGGTGGCCCCGCAGCCTTTACGGATCTTATAAATAGAGTTTCAGACCTTGAAGGAATATCAATTAGATAGCAAATATAAGAAGCATGAGCACTGGTTAGAAGCAATGGTATTTATGGAGCATATGGTTTCAAAAGAAGAGATTAAGATTGAATTGCAAAGGGTAAAATCAGTTACAAAGTGCTCAAGACCCACCAATGCACCAAGATTGGAAACCGTTTGAATTTAGTAGCCCTATTACGGTGTTTTCCAGACACTTTTTGGCCACTCTCCGGCAAGGATTTCAATCCCCAAGAACCTCCCTTCATTAGCTACCATCTCCCATCCTCAAAATCACCAAACTTCATCTCCACCTCCACTTTTTTTCAAGATCAAAATAAGTAGCTTTATATTGTTCTTTGGATTTTTGGCTTTTTCTTCTTGTTTTGGTTATTTTAATGGCGGATCATGTTGTCTTGATTAAATTAAGAGTTATCTTGGTGATTGATCATGGTGGAGTTTAGGTTGGATCATGCTAGGCTTAGGGTTACATCTAATCATGCAAGCTTCATGTTAAAGTATTGAATTTTGATTGTTTTATCCTTGATTTTCATCATCTTTTAATCTATTCAAGTTTATTATAATGTTTATGGTGTTTTGAAATGATGGGAGTGAGTTCAAGTTGGCCTTAAGTTAGGGTTTTGTCCAAGAATGCATGGTTTGAACCAAACTAGTATTAAACTTGAAGTATGTGAATATGTAACTAGAAAATGAGCTTTATTAGATGTGAATATGAAGTGCAATTGAGTGTGGTGTTTTTGTATGATGTTGGGATGGACCAAAGTGTGTTTACTACTTTTAAGGAATGATTTACGTTGAGGATGGGTGCGAGAAGTGAGGGAACAAGCTCAAACAGTGAGGCTGGAATTTTCAGAAAAACGGGACAAATTTTGGGATAAATCTGGTAATGATCGGCCAAGGCAAAAATTATGATTTTTAGTGGGCAGATAGGTCAGTGTGTTAGCTTTAAAATGAATTTTGAATGGCCTTAGTCCGAGTTCTGTTGAAAGAGTTATGGCCATTTTCCTACGACTGTGCAGATTGAACTGAAATTGTGCACGTCTTTGTTCTACCCTAAGTTTAGGGACGTCACTATGTGAATCATGCTTGTGTCCTAAATAAAAGTTTTAGTGGATATTATGAGCTTTTCATATTGGGGTTTTACATCTTATTTGGAGGTCAGGAGTGAAAGATATGGATTTTCCAATGCAGACCATCAAATGGTAACATGAGTGAATACAAAAATCGTGATATTTGAAAATATTTTCAGAAGTTTCTATATGATTATGGGTATTGCAAGGAAATTACAAAGTGTAATGAGCTCAACAAGTGTAATTATGCATAGAAGCTTACTTGGGTTTAAAAACCGAGTTAAGTGACTATGAAAATGAAATTTGAGAAGTGGGCACAGTAATGACTCAAATTAGTGTCTATTAGATCAACTGAGGTTATTTGAACTTTTTATGAACCTCACAACACCTCTCATGGCATTGAACCTTGTATTATCCATTTCAGAGGCATTAACGATTCTATTATCCATTTTAGAAGCATCACAGTTTCCATTATCCATTTCAGAAGCATCAGAAACCCATCTTTCATTTATATCAATTAAAATCTTTTCATTATTACCTCAATCATTTCCATTTGGTCTATTTTGCTTTAATTTGTTGTATTTCAAGTTCGATGACCCTAACTGATTTATTATTTAGATCATTTTGATTTAACTTATCTTATATTGAATTAAAATCAGTTTATTTTGGTTTAACTTGTCTTATATTGAATTATTGGAATTGTAGAAGTCTTTTTAAATAAATTAATTTCCATTAAAGTTACAAATTATGTCAGTGAATATAGTTTACTAACTACAGTTACCTATAATTACATTTCTTTAGCAGAATCAGGGCCTAGTCTATCGTTTCCATTGTGCATAAGTATTATCAAGTGAAATATCATTTTAAAGACTTTAGGTACGTCCATTGCCTGTATCTTTAGAAATCAGAGTGTACTTATCAACGTTATCATGTTTTGATAAGTACATCAATAAATCAATTTTCACAGTGATTTATCAGTTAATTAGTGACCCCGTCAGTTATCATCTATAGGGCATTCGCCGTTCAGTTACCCCCGCGGCTTCAGGCCAAGTGCCCGATCGGCTTGGCAGGTGTACACCTATCCATAGATCGTAACAACATCAAGGGTTCACTATCAGATAATAACTAGCAATGCAGTTTTATATTCATCTCATTTCCTATTTTAACTTAAATTAAATTGCAAGGCGGCCGCCCAAACAATTTATTCAGAGATCATTTAACAGTTTAGGAATGCATGAACTGGGCTTCAGCTCGCAGTTCGAAATGTTTTTCATGTTTTGTTTTAGGCAAATGTTCAGAGAATTGTCCTCATGCTAACAAATCAGTTGAAGAGAATAAGTGAAGTAAGGAAATCCGGATGGATCATAAATGATGTAGTATATGCATACTTTAAAGTTATATATTGAATTCTTCAGTGGATGGAGATGCAGATTACATGGTGAATTGTTTTTACTATGGTGTAAAAACCTTATATTAGTTAACAGTTGATTATATATGGATTGATCAGGTGTGTATGTATATGTTTGAGGTTATGTTTAACTATGTTATTTATGGTACTCATGTTTTAAGCCTTGTCCTTTTTGGACGGTGGTAACGCCCCTATCATTGGGTTTATCAGATTATAATTGAGGGATTATTAAGGAAAATACAACTAGTGAATCATGTTTAATTTAGGGGCGTTACAGATTTGGTATCAGAGCCAGGTTGAGATTTTCTTTATGGGATATGGAGTATGGAGTTAAGATACTGAGAAATTAGTTAGTGAGGACAGGGGATTATTATGATATCCTTGGAGATTTGTGACACTGGTAATGTCTGCTTATCTCACACATATTCTACTCATATATTCTTCTTTGTCAGATAGATCTATACAATGTGTATATAGTTTGATTTCAAGCATCAGATTCGATGGTGATTTTGAACAATAACTTAAAGGTGTTCCAATGCATTTAGGTGTGTATGGCCATATGAGCCATCCATCTTAATGGTATATCGTCCTTTTAGCTGGAATTATTTATTTTTGGGATGTGAACCCTTATACTCTGGGCGTATAACCCGTAGAGTTGTGGTCTCTGGTGTGTAGCCGTTGAGCTTGATTTGACATCCTTTTATACTTTTATTCAATGCCGGGGATGTGATATAAGACTTTAAGCCTGGAAAATGGCGAGTTTGCAGGCAAAACTCTATCCATTTCGCCCCAAAAATTTCAGAATCACTAACACTCATAGCCCTAGGTTTGGGGGTTGTTATAGATGTGTCCTATGAAATGCCCTTGACTCATTTTGAGGTTAAATGCATAGGAAAAGCCAAGTATGGGTAGAATATACAAGTTTAATCAACTTGATAGTTTTGATCATTGCACAAGGACCTACTTTGAAGTAACTTTTGTCCATGATCAACATAATTTACGCAAGGGTTTCCTATCCTGAATTTAAGGTTAGGGAGATATCTTTCATATGAAACAAGATTCAAGTGGAGTGGAGGTCACCTGGTTCTTCAAAACTACTGGACAAGTCAAAGTTTACAATAAATTAGGCAGAATCTTAATGCACAAGGTCCGAGTTTAGTCCACTTGCAGCCTATGCATTCCATCCGATAGAGATATTTTAGTTAGTTTATGTCAAAGTACAAAAAGTAAGCTTTCCAATGACCCATATTGCAGCACATTTGGAGACCAGTGGTTAATGAAATTTAGCCTAGAAGTCTGATGGCACAGACTGTTCAAGTCAATGGATACATATAATTTTGAGCTTATATTTCCTTATCATATGGGTGCCACTTTGTGCGCTTCTTGAATCCAAGTGGCAATTATTTCAATATGCCTTATTGATTACAGATATTTTCTTCTGTAACCCAAGAATCCCATCTAGGCGAGCTACAAGGGGGTTCTTAATGTAGTATCCCCTGAATTGTAGGATTTTGGAGAGGCTTGCTCTGTGGTACATAACCTTGAAGCCATTGATTAAAGACTATTCCATATAAGAGAAACCAATGACACTTCAGAGAGACATTCTGCTTCAATCCATTGTAATTCAAGACTTGCTTAAATTGCCCAAACTCTTGCAAACCGTCCATTGACTCCACCTCCATTTGTGAAGTAGACATTACTCTAGAAAATATTTCACTGCACCTTCTGGTAACATACCAACTACCATTGTCCTTGTTCGATTATCATCTATTAAACATTCCTCAATTTGACCAGGGGCTTCATCTTTTCGCCCTCATGGCGTCTCCCTATCCAGTTGCATCATCATTCACTCTCATGTTACATCTTCTTTAGTTCTGGTCACCTTTTCCTATTTTTAAGAGCCCAATTACTGCTTGTAGCTGGATTATGATTGGGTTGCATCCATATCAATAGATGATAATTTTGTAGCACGCTTGAATAAAAGGTAGATCTTAACTGCGCTTTATGTAAAGGTTGGTTATTATCAAACTTGTGGAATCCATTGCTAAGGGGAACGCAATGTGTCTACCTTTTTGGCTGATTCAACCTAAGTTTTCTGTTAAAGATCACTTGCATAAAGCTTAAGTTTGACAATCAAAATCTTTACCATACATTTGGATTGCATCAGTGAGAAATTTTGATGGGTTACTGCCCCTAGAAAAAATGTCTTCAACTAATTCATACTAAAGAACTCTAGACTGAAAGTATGACCCAGTGGAACCTTAAGAATGGATTCGAGGAGTGGAGAAGGTTTTCACTGTAACAGAGGTCCCAGGGGATAAAAGGGTGAACATTGGAACATTTTATCTAACTAATGAAACCGATATTTGATGGAACATTGTTAAGAATAGACTCTTAGGGTTTGGTTTCACTTGGAGCAGATTTGTGGAAGAGTTCACCACAACACACCTAATTGCCGAGTGGGAACTAACAACTGTATTTGGTGTGGTAGCACAGAGCACCTCATTGCTGCCTATTCCCGAAGACTAAACGTTGTAGGAAGGACTTTCACCTTTAAGGCCCGCAGCTGTAGAAAGGGCCTATGTGTTGAGCAAGAACGAAGATGCCACCTCTAGTGCGGTAGTTACTGGAACTCTCTTTTAATTTCAAAGCCATTTTGTGTATTATTTGATTCAGTTGCCAGTCATTCATTTATATTCACACAATCTGCCAGACAACTGAACCTTGAGAATAAGGAGGCATAAACCAATTATGGACTCAAGTTATCCAATGACTCTAGAGTTGAGTGTTTTATCTCTCATAAATTTGTTTCAATTACTATTGATGGGATAGTTTTTCTTAGAGTTCTAATTCTATTTGACTCATTAGACTTTGATATCATTTTGAAAATGAGCTGGTTGTGTACTTATAGGGTCAAGATAAGTTGTAATGACCCTAAGATTATTTCAAGAGATGAACAAGAGAGAGAATTATGTTTCATGGGCAAAAAGGGGAAAAATCTTGTCCTTTAAATTCTATTATGAAAACAAGTGAGCTCTTATGACAAGCATTTATTGTGTATTAGTGTTATGCTATTAACAATCAACCTTAGGAAGAACAAGTAGAAGATATCCCTATAGTTTGTGAATTTAAAGATGTTTTCCTGAAAAGCTATCGGGATTTTTCCCCCCCAAGAGAAAGTGACTTTGAGATTGAATTAATCCCTGGTGCCTAACCTATCTCAAAAACCCTATATCGTATGGCCCCAATTGAGCTTAAAGAACTGAAGTTTCAGTTAAAGGAGTTATCACAAAAGAGATTTATCAAACCATCCAAGTGTGCCACCATGGGATGCCTAGTTCTATTTGTAAAGAAGAAGAATGGAACCTTGAGGTTATGCATTGATTTCAGGGAGCGAAACAAGATCACCATCAAAAACAAATACCCATCGCCCCGAGTAGATGACTTGTGTGATCAACTGCAGGGAACATGAGTGTTATCTAAGATTCATTTGAGGTTAGGGCACCATCAAGTTAGGATTATACCTGAAGACATTACCAAAACCGTACCACAAACCATGTTTGGGTCATGATAAATTCGCTGTGATGCCTTTTGGCCTAATCAACGGCCCCACAGCCTTCACGGATCTTATAAATAGAGTTTTAGACATTAAAAGAACATCAATTAGATAGCAAATACGAGAAGCATGAGCATTGGTTAAAAGCAATGGTATTTATGGAGCGTATGGTTTCAAAGGAAGAGATTAAGATTGAATTGCAAAAGGTGAAAGTAGTTACAAAGTGCTCAAGACCCACCAATGCACTAAGATTGGAAACCATTTGAATTTAGTAGGGAATGATCAAGTTCAGGAAGGATTTGACAAATATTGTCCTCCCTGACCAATTTGTTAAAGAAAGCTATAAAGTTAGTAAGAAGATTAAACTGGTGTCTTATGCCTCCCAACAACTCAAGCCTTATGAGAAGGATTAGCTACCCATGATATGGAGTTAGCAGCTGTAGTTTTTGCAGTGAAAATTTGGAGACATTAGTTATATAGAGTACCGTGCAAAATCAATACTGATCATCAAAGCTTGAAGTAGATCTTCTCTCAAAAGAAGCTCAATCAACATGAAACATCAATTGTGGCAGATCCAATATCAACCAAGAAAGGGAAATGTTGTGGCAGACACCCTGAATAGGAAGGCACAACATACCGTGATTACTGCAGTGATTACTCAACTAAATCTCTTGAGAAAGCTTGAGGACTTAGACATTCAATCAGTACCGCATAGAAAGGCGAATGTTCAACTGAATCTTACAGCCCTCCCTAATGGAGGCGCATGGACTTTATCATGGGATTCCCTCAGATATAGTGTATGACCGAGATCAGAGATTTCAAGCCTGTTATGCCAAGCACTTTAAAGAGCCTTTGGAACTAGATTGAACTTTTAGAGTTCTTATCATCCTGAAACAGATGGGCAAGCATCTAAAAATATCAATGGATCAAATCTTCTAAGTTAGAACTTGTAGTGCTTCACGACCTACGACCAACATTTGCATTTGAAGAAAGTATGGAACTCCCTGCAGTCAATGTTGTGATAGTACTAGCAGAGAATCCTTCATTAAACATCAGGACAAACTGACGGCAGACATTGACAACAAATCATCTTATGGGCCATGAAGATCTTCTCCAGCGTTTAATAAGGTGAACATGTCAGAAGGTTCCTGAAAATATCCTATTGAAAGCAACAGAAACGTTATGTTGATAAAAGAAGGAGATTCCTGGACTTTCATGTACATAGTAAGGTTCTTCAAAAAGTTTCATCAATTAAGGATGCAAGGAGGTTGAACTACAAACTAAATTGCGATCAAGATCTTTTAGACCATGTCAGTTTATGAAAGGCCGAATTGCATAGCTTGTCTACCAGGTCTACCTATATAGCTCAAACACGTGCATGACGTGTTCCTTGCCTCACAACTCAAGCAGTACATTTCATATTCTAATCATGCTGTCATAAGCAAACCCATTGCGGTCATTGCGGGTCTTGTGCTTCAAGAGTACCCAGTCTAGATATTACATCATAGGATTAAGTAGTTAAGCATTAAGCAGATATCTTTAACCAAATTACTTTGGGCAAATGATACCTCCTCAGAAGCTACTTGACAAACTGAGAAGCAAGTGAATGCCAAGTACCCATACTTATTTGAAATAACCTTGCATGTTTTAACAAAGTTCATAAGTATCGAGGACGAAACTCTTTAAGGGGGGAAGACTATAATAGCCTGACCCTAAATCATGTTTATTTATTTAATTAAGCTGTGTTATCAATTTTTCGCATTTATTTATCTCAGTTAATCATCCCGGTTGGGAGAATTCAATTTTGGGCCTCACATTACAATTCAAGTTTCATTTACCATATTAATTTTGGAAACATTGACAGTAAGCCTTGATAATTATGATTTAAAAGATTAAATTATTTTTCATGATATCACATTTAATTTCGAGCTTTGAAAAAAAAATTAAAAAAATTTCAAGTGCACTCAGTTTGAGCTAGTTTTAGAACCCGAGCCCGTTTAAGGCTAATTTTGGCCCACCAAGACTTGACCCTATTTATTTGCCTAATTACCCTTAGTTAGGACTAATCTATACTTAGGAAAAGTGGCTTTTTAAACCTTAAATTTCAGCCAAACATTTCTTTCCTTCATTTTCCACCAAGTATTTACAAGACACTTCTCTCTCTAGTTTTCTCTCCTCCTTCTCTCTATCCACGGCAGCAACCCCTTCCAAGTCCTATTACGGTATTTTCTGACCACTTTCTAGGCACTTTCCGACAAGGATTTCAATCCCTAACAATCTCCCTTCATTAGCTACCATCTCCCATCCTCAAAATCACCAAACTTCATCTCCACCTCCACTTTTTTTCAAGATCAAAGTAAGTAGCTTTATCTTATTCTTTGGATTTTTGATTTTTTCTTCTTGTTTTGGTTGTTTTAATGGTGGATCATGTTGTCTTGATTGAATTAAGAGTTACCTTGGTGATTAATCATGGTGGAGTTGGGGTTGGATCATGCTAAGGTTAGGGTTACATCTAATTATGCAAGCTTCATGTTAAAGTGTTGGATTTTGAATGTTTTATCCTTGATTTTGATCACCTTTTAATCTATTGAAGTTTGTTACGATGTTTATGGTGTTTTGAAATGATGGGAGTGAGTTCAAGTTGACCTTAAGTTAGGGTTTTGTCCAAGAATGCATGGTTTGAACCAAACTAGCATTAAACTTGAAGTATGTGAATATGTGACTAGAAAATGAGCTTTATTGGATACGAATATGAAGTGAAATTGAGTGTGATGTTTTTGTATGATGTCGGGATAGACCAAAGTGTGTGTACTGCTTTTAAGGAATGATTTATGTTGAGGATTGGCGTGAAAAGTGAGGGAACAAGCTCAAACAGTGAGGCTAGAATTTTCAGACAAATAGGGCAATAGTTGGGATGAAACTGGTAATGATCAGGCCAGCAAAAAATTATGATTTTTGGTGGGTAGATAGGTCAGTGTGTTAGCTTTAAAATGCATTTTGAATAGCCTTAATCTGAGTTCCATAGAAAACGTTATGATTGTTTTGCTACAACTACGCAGATTGAACTGAAATTGTGCACGTCTGTGTTCTACCCTAATTTTAGGGGCCTTACTATATGAATCATGCTTTGTGTCCTAAATAAAAGTTTTAGTGGCCATTATGCACTTTTCACATTGTGGTTGTACATCTTATTTGGAGGTCAGGAGTGAAACATATGGATTTTGTAATGCAGACCATCAAACGGTAACATGAGTGAATATAGAAATCGTGATATTTGGAAATATTTTCAGAAGTTTCTATGTGATTATGGGTGTTGCAAAGATATTATAAAGTGCAGTGAGTTCAACAAGTGTGATTATGTATAGAAGCTTAGTTGGGTTTGAAGATCGAGTTAAGTGAGTATGAAAATGAAATTTGAGAAGTGGGCACAATAATGACTCAAATTAGTGTCTATCGGATCAACTGAGGTTATTTGAACTTTTTATGAACCTCACAACACCCCTCATGGCATTGAACCTTCTATTATCCATTTCAGAGGCATTAACCATACTATTATTCATTTCATAAGCATCACATTTTCCATTATCCATTTCAGAAATATCAGAAACACATATTTCGTTTATATCAATTAAAATCTTTTCATTATTACCTCAATCATTTCCATTTGGTCTATTTTGCTTCAATTTGTTGTATTTCAAGTTCAATGACCCTAACTAATTTATTATTCAGATCATTTTGGTTTAACTTGTCTTATATTGAATTAAAATCAGTTCATTTTGGTGTAACTTGTCTTATATTGAATTATTGGAATTGTAGAAGTCTTTTTAAATAAATCAGTTTTCATTAAAGTTACAAATTATGTCAGTGAATATGGTTTACTAACTACATTTACCTATAAGTACATTTCTTTAGCAGAATCGGGGCCTAGTCTATCGTTTCCATTGTGAATAAGTATTATCAAGTAAAATATCATTTTAAAGACTTCAGGTATGTCCATTGCCTGTATCTTTAGAAATCATAGTGTATTTATCAATGTTATCATGTTTTGGTATGTACATCAATGAATCAGTTTACACAGTGATTTATCAGTTAATTAGTGACCCCGTCAGTTATCATCTATACGGCATTCGCCCTTCAGTTACCCGCACAGCTTCAGGCCAGGTCCCTGGTCAGCTTAGCAGGTGTGCACCTATCTATAGATCGTAACAGTTTCAAGGGATTCACTATCAGATAATAACTAGCAATGCAGTTTTACATTCATCTCATTCCCTGTTTTAACTTAAATTGAATTGCAAAGCGGCCGCCCAAACAATTTATTCAGAGATCATTTAACAATTCAGAAATGCATGTACTGAGCTTCGGCTCACAGTTCAAAACGTTTTTCATGGTTTGTTTTAGAAAAATGCTCAGAGAATTGCCCTCATGCTAACAAATCCGTTGAAGAGAATAAGTGGAGCAAGGAAATCCGGATGGATCAGAAGTAATACAGTGTATGCATACTTTAAAACTGTATATTGAATTCTTCAGTGGATGAAGATGTAGATTACATGGTGGATTATTTTTACTATGGTGTAAAAACCTTATATTGGTTAACAGTTGATTATATATGGATTGATCAGGTGTGTTTGTATATGTTTGAGGTTATGTTTAACTATGTTATTTATAGTACTCATGTTTCAAGCCTGGTCCTTTTTGACGGCGATAACGCCCCTATCATTGGGTTTATCAGATTATAATTGAGGGATTATCATAGAAAATACAAACAGTGAATTATGTTTAATTTGGGGGCGTTACATGTGTCAAGCTGCTGGATGGTTGCTGCTCGCTTGGTAAGTTTATACGTAGCTATTTCATTTGACTTTTATGATAATATGCTATGGTTATGGAATTGAAAGCCGAGTTGGTAGTCAGATGGCTTGAGGATGAACTGATGAGGCTTTTGAGGTTCTTTATGGTCGGTGTTGCATAGGGATGTGTTACGTGCAAAGTCTCTTTCCTTTGATGTCATTAAGTTTCATCTTGCGAGTGAGGGTGAGTTTGAAAAGGGAAGTTTTTACGGTTGTAACTAATAGTAGCCATAACTATTAGCAAACGATGGCCTATTTTAACTACATGAATACAATTTTGGGAGTGAACTTGCTTGAACAGGGGAATCCCTAAGGAATTTAAATAAAAAGAGAGTGCGTTGTATGAAAAAGGATTTCGCTATGAGAGGTAGCAAACTATTAGCCGTTATGGCCATATGTTTTAAATTGGCTAAGATATTGTACTTAGGGACAATAAGATGGGGCTGAACCTGCTTGAACAGGGGAATCCCTAGCCTAGGGAGTAATCCAAGTAGTGGGAAGCCCTAAAGACCCTGACGAGGATTAAGGTCCAACAGTTAGCTATCATCCCGGTAGTAAGAGCTTAGCGTGAGCGATAGTCTCACTAGAGGTTGAGGATAAATCTCACCCAATCAGCACATTATGATGATTTTATGCCCAGAGTAATTTCCTAATAAGTAAGAAAAGAAATCGGCATTTTGCCTTTTTAAGTATTTCAGATAGAAAGTTTTTTAAGGGTCATTATAGGACCAATACGAAAGAGATTCTTTTAAAGAATATGCGCGTCAAAGAGGCTAAGAAAAGAGCATTATGAGTCTCAAGAGGCTAAGAAAAAAGTTTTTATGAGCCTAAAAAGGCTAAGTAAAGTGTTTTCAGAAAAGGAAAGTAAGCTTCCTGCGCATAACTTGTGCATACCATATAAATGAAGTTCTAAGTGAAGTATGGCCATTTCCTTGTGCATATAAGTTTAAATGTCCATGTTATAAGAAAGAAAGCTCCTTGTATGATCCTTACACCATGTGTTTAAGTATCTCGCACAAGTGAATTAGATAGACAAAGAACGATTCATATAATGTGTCACATAGCCTATAGTTGGTATTAACGAAAACTCTCTATCGTTCAATACGATAATAGTAATGCTATGCGTGATATGTGGTTAATTCAAGAGGTTAAATAAAGTGTTTTCAGAAAGAAGAAAAGAAGACCTTTGTGCATATTCTGTACTTGTCTTATAAATGAGTGTTTGAATGACAAGTCAAGTAAGGCATGGCTATATCCCTAATGATCAAACGTTTAACCTTTGAATGTGCATAACCTATGAATGAAAGTTCTGTGCTTAGCCCTCATTGCTTGCTTATGTGTTTGAGTGCCTAGTTTTAAAGGAAATTTGGTTATTTGGGACCTAAGAATGAGTTTGAGCAACTAGAATGAAGTTTAGGGGTAATAACCCATCCTTGGGAACTATGATTATCTAATACGATAGTAATATATAAGCACGTGACATGTGGCTATGAATGGTATTATTGCCTGTAACGACTTTGGTTTTAAGGGGTCGGGGAATACTCACAAAGCATGTGATTGTTCATCCCACTACTCTTTCCCTTTTTTCCCCAGGTTTTCTTCGTAATAGGCCGAAGTCGACTCATTTATATCAAATGGAAGTTAGTCTCGCTTAAAGGGGAGTCATCTGTGCTTACAGTGAAGTGGTCTTGCTGTTTGACAAGGTTATAGAATGTGTTCTTAGTCGTCAATTATGTAAACAAGTATTCTAGTTTCATGTAGTGCATTTGGCTTAGGAGTCGCTTTGTATGGCCATGTGAGCTAACTATCTAATTTGTCAGTTGTCTTTTCAGCTGAAATCAGTTAAGTTTTGGGATGTAAACCCCAGCATTCCGGTTGTGCGAACAATTGAGTTGTATCTTTCACGTCTTCCATATTAATGAACTATATTATTTGATGCACTTCGAGCGAGTTGCTCATTGAGTTATGAGCTTCGGCGTGCAGCCGTTGAGCTTATTTTAGAATGCTTTATACTTCTGTTGCTTGCAGGGGTTTATTGTAAGTCTTTTAACCTGGAAACGATGAGTTTTTACGGGAAACTCTGTCCATTTCGCCCCAAAAGTTAAGCAGGTTATAGAATGTGTTCTTAGTCGTCAATTATGTAAACAAGTATTCTAGTTTCATGTAGTGCATTTGGCTTAGGAGTCGCTTTGTATGGCCATGTGAGCTAACTATCTAATTTGTCAGTTGTCTTTTCAGCTGAAATCAGTTAAGTTTTGGGATGTAAACCCCAGCATTCCGGTTGTGCGAACAATTGAGTTGTATCTTTCACGTCTTCCATATTAATGAACTATATTATTTGATGCACTTCGAGCGAGTTGCTCATTGAGTTATGAGCTTCGGCGTGCAGCCGTTGAGCTTATTTTAGAATGCTTTATACTTCTGTTGCTTGCAGGGGTTTATTGTAAGTCTTTTAACCTGGAAACGATGAGTTTTTACGGGAAACTCTGTCCATTTCGCCCCAAAAGTTAAGCAGGGAGTAAGAAAACGTAACGCTCCTAGCCCCAGGGGCTGGAGGTGTTACATGTATATATATATATATATA
>JAKOGI010004716.1:15000-17500 GCA_029747015.1 Carnegiea gigantea | reverse complement strand
CCGCTTGTCCTGAACGCTGGCCGCAGCCTGTGAACGCTGGCCGCTGTCCTGTGAACGCGGGCCGCTGGCCTGTGAACGCTGGCCGCAGGCCGTGACCTGTCCCAGCTGAGTATGAAAAATCGGCACGGGTGATGTCCACTCCGGGCACGGCCACGAAAGCTCGTTGTGCTCTTTTGGGGGAAGGTGATTGAGCTAGTGCCCCGCCCCGTCCGCGACCCGAGCAGGATGAACGATGGTGAGTGACACCCCGCCCCCCGCCCCGTGACCCCCCCCCGCGCCTTATAATCTTTGACAGGGCGCAGGGCGCAGGGACGCAGGGGCGCGGGGGCGGACTTGACGGACTTGACGGACTTGAGCGGACCTTGGGCGGACTGGGCGAAGGAAGGGTCGAGAGCTAGGCCCCGTGGCGTGCCGCGTGCCCCCAGATTGGTGCCCCAAGTCCCGAACGTCGATGCCAAGGCATGCCCCCGAGTCCCGGGGAGCGGCCCCGTGCACGGCCGAGGCCTGCCCCCGCGTCCCGCACATCGGCCCGGGGGCATGCCCCCGTGCATCGCCTCTAGAACGCCCCCGAAGCAAGGCCAAGGCATGCCCCCCGAGTCCCGCCCATCGCCCCGTGGCAAGGCCAAGGCATGCCCCGAGTCCCGCACATCGCCCCGGGCCGTGCCCCCGGGTCCCGAGGAACGCCCCCAAACGGCCCCGGTGCATGCCCAAGGCGTGCCCCCGCGTCCCGAGGATCGGCCCCGGTCCATGCCGAAGGCGTGCCCCCCGGGTCCCGAGGAAGGCCCCCGGAACGGCCCCGGTGCATGGCCACGGCATGCCCCCGAGTCCCGCACCTCGCCCCGGGGCGTGCCCCCGAGTCCCGAAGAACGCCCCGGTGCATGCCCAAGGCATGGCCCCGAGTCCCGCACGTCGCCCCGGAACGGCCCCGGGCCGCGGCCAAGGCATGGCCCCGAGTCCCGGGGAACGCCCTCAGAACGGCCCCGGTGCATGGCCCCGCGTCCCGCACATCGCCCCCAAACGGCCCCGGTGCATGCCCAAGGCATGCCCCTGAGTCCCGAGGAAGGCCCCCACAACGGCCCCGGGGCATGGCCGAGGCATGCCCCCGGGCCCCGAGGACCGGCCCCGGGGGGCCCCGGGGCATGCCCCCGGGTCCCGAGGGTCGGCCCCGGGGCATGCCCCGAGAGCGTCCACGCACGCTGCCGGACGCCCACGGCAGCATCCATGCATGCCGGGCAGCGTCCGGGCATGCTGTCGCTGGGTGCCGGGGGCTGCCGGGGGGTGCTGGATGCGGGCCGCAGGCTGTGAACGCTGGCCGCAGCCCTGTGAACGCTGGCCGCTTGTCCTGGACGCTGGCCGCAGCCTGTGAACGCTGGCCGCTTGTCCTGGACGCTGGACGCAGGCTGGGAACGCTGGCCGCAGGCTGTGAACGCTGGCCGCAGCCCTGTGAACGCTGGCCGCTTGTCCTGGACGCTGGCCGCAGCCTGTGGACGCTGGCCGCTTGTCCTGGACGCTGGCCGCAGGCTGGGGACGCTGGCCGCAGGCTGTGAACGCTGGCCGCAGCCCTGTGAACGCTGGCCGCTTGTCCTGGACGCTGGCCGCAGGCTGTGAACGCTGGCCGCAGCCCTGTGAACTCTGGCCGCTTGTCCTGGACGCTGGCCGCAGCCCTGTGAACGCTGGCCGCAGCTCCTGAACGCTGGCCGCAGCCTGTGAACGCTGGCCGCTTGTCCTGGACGCTGGGCGCAGACCCTGGACGCTGGCCGCAGGGCCCTGAACGCTGGCCGCAGCCCCGCGAACGCCCGAAAGCCGTCCCGAGAAAAAATCCCCGTATTTTTGTCGTGCGTTTTTCCCCAAATTTTGTCCACCCCTTCCCCACGATTTTAGAGGATTTACAAGCTTTGTCCCGCATTTTTCTGATTTTTCTCCGATTTTTAGGATTTTTTTTTCGTTTTCGACTTTAAAAAATCATAAAAAATAGCTCGGGTGTCCGAAAAATTCCGAAAAAATATTTTTTAGTAATTTCACATCATGATCTTTCCAATGGTACCCTTGGTTGCTGCTGAAACATTCTAAATCTTCAAAAAACCCCAGTATGATTTTTCGTCACAGTTGATGTCTACTGGGGGCAGAGCCAGTAGAGTTATAAGAGCTCTTTATAGGGGAGGTGCTTGGCAAGCAGCTGAGGCAGCAGCAGGGTCAGCGGCAGCCATCGCCCATGCATGGCATGGCATGGCATGATGTCAAAGGCCTTGTTGCCATGGCTTCCTTGCACCGAACCTTGGCGGGCGGATGAGTGACCACCCCGGGGGTCGGGTTTTGCCTCGGGAAGCGTGACTAGCATGAAAATTGTTGGATATCGATCGATGGAGTGCGGGAATCGTTGCTATGCTAGTTCCTACCTGCCGAGGCACCGGTGGTGCTCCTGACGCCCGTCTTCGGTGGCATTCCCTAGGCTTCTAGGATGCCATCACGGGTGGGGGCCTTGCCCCCCCTCTCCCGAGAA
>JAKOGI010004716.1:0-5000 GCA_029747015.1 Carnegiea gigantea | reverse complement strand
CTGGCCGCTTGTCCTGAACGCTGGCCGCAGCCTGTGAACGCTGGCCGCAGCCTGTGAACGCTGGCCGCTTGTCCTGAACGCTTGCCGCAGCCTGTGAACGCTGGCCGCTTGTCCTGAACGCTGGCCGCAGCCTGTGACCGCTGGCCGCTTGTCCTGAACGCTGGCCGCAGCCTGTGAACGCTGGCCGCTTGTCCTGAACGCTGGCCGCAGCTGGTGAACGCTGGCCGCAGCCTGTGAACGCTGGCCGCTTGTCCTGAACGCTGGCCGCAGCCTGTGAACGCTGGCCGCAGGCTTGTGAACGCTGGCCGCTTGTCCTGAACGCTGGCCGCTGCCTGTGAACGCTGGCCGCAGCCTGTGAACGCTGGCCGCAGCCTGTGAACGCTGGCCGCTTGTCCTGAACGCTGGCTGCAGCCTGTGAACGCTGGCCGCTTGTCCTGAACGCTGGCCGCAGCCTGTGAACGCGGGCCGCAGCCTGTGAACGCTGGCCGCTTGTCCTGAACGCTGGCCGCAGGCTGTGAACGCTGGCCGCTTGTCCTGAACGCTGGCCGTAGCCTGTGAACGCTGGCCGCTGTCCTGTGAACGCTGGCCGCTGGCCTGTGAACGCTGGCCGCAGGCCGTGACCTGTCCCAGCTGAGTATGAAAAATCGGCAAGGTTGATGTCCACTCCGGGCACGGCCACCAAACCTCCTGAAGCTCTCTAGGGGGATGGTCCGGGCGGAGTATGAAAAATAGGCACGGTTGATGTCCACTCCGGGCACGGCCCCCAAACCTCCTGAAGCTCTCTAGGGGGATGGCCCGGGCGGAGTATGAAAAATCGGCACGGTTGATGTCCACTCCGGGCACGGGCACGAAAGCTCGTTGTGCTCTTTAGGGGGAAGGTGATTGAGCTAGCGCCCCGCCCCGTCCGCGACCCGAGCAGGATGAACGACGGTGAGTGACACCCCGCCCCCGGCCCCGTGACCCCCCCGCGCGCATTATAATCTTTGACAGGGAGCAGGGCGCAGGGACGCAGGGGCGCGGGGGCGGACTTGACGGACTTGAGCGGACCTTGGGCGGACTGGGCGAAGGAAGGGTCGAGAGCTAGGCCCCGTGGCGTGCCGCGTGCCCCCATATTGTTGCCCCAAGTCCCGAACGTCGATGCCAAGGCATGCCCCCGAGTCCCGGGGAGCGGCCCCGTGCACGGCCGAGGCCTGCCCCCGCGTCCCGCACATCGGCCCCCGGGCATGCCCCCGTGCATCGCCTCTAGAACGCCCCCGAAGCAAGGCCAAGGCATGCCCCCCGAGTCCCGCCCATCGCCCCGTGGCAAGGCCAAGGCATGCCCCGAGTCCCGCACATCGCCCCGGGCCGTGCCCCCGGGTCCCGAGGAACGCCCCCAAACGGCCCCGGTGCATGCCCAAGGCGTGCCCCCGCGTCCCGAGGATCGGCCCCGGTCCATGCCCAAGGGGTGCCCCCCGGGTCCCGAGGAAGGCCCCCGGAACGGCCCCGGTGCATGGCCACGGCATGCCCCCGAGTCCCGCACCTCGCCCCGGGGCGTGCCCCCGAGTCCCGAGGAACGCCCGGTGCATGCCCAAGGCATGGCCCCGAGTCCCGCACGTCGCCCCGGAACGGCCCCGGGGCGCGGCCAAGGCATGGCCCCGAGTCCCGGGGAACGCCCTCAGAACGGCCCGGTGCATGGCCCCGCGTCCCGCACATCGCCCCGAAACGGCCCCGGTGCATGCCCAAGGCATGACCCTGAGTCCCGAGGAAGGCCCCCACAACGGCCCCGGTGCATGGCCGAGGCATGCCCCCGGGTCCCGAGGACCGGCCCCGGGGGGCCCCGGGGCGTGCCCCCGGGTCCCGAGGGTCGGCCCCGGGGCATGCCCCCGAGAGCGTCCACGCACGCTGCCGGACGCCCACGGCAGCATCCATGCATGCCGGGCAGCGTCCGGGCATGCCGGGCAGCGTCCGGGCATGCTGTCGCTGGGTGCCGGGGGCTGCCGGGGGGTGCTGGATGCTGGCCGCAGGCTGTGAACGCTGGCCGCAGCCCTGTGAACGCTGGCCGCTTGTCCTTGACGCTGGCCGCAGCCTGTGAACGCTGGCCGCTTGTCCTGGACGCTGGCCGCAGGCTGGGAACGCTGGCCGCAGGCTGGGAACGCTGGCCGCAGCCCTGTGAACGCTGGCCGCAGCCCTGTGAACGCTGGCCGCTTGTCCTGGACGCTGGCCGCAGGCTGTGAACGCTGGCCGCAGGCTGTGAACGGTGGCCGCAGCCCTGTGAACGCTGGCCGCTTGTCCTGGACGCTGGCCGCAGGCTGTGAACGCTGGCCGCAGCCCTTTGAACGCTGGCCGCTTGTCCTGGACGCTGGCCGCAGGCTGTGAACGCTGGCCGCAGCCCTGTGAACGCTGGCCGCTTTTCCT
Source organism: Carnegiea gigantea (assembly GCA_029747015.1). Taxonomy (NCBI): domain Eukaryota; kingdom Viridiplantae; phylum Streptophyta; class Magnoliopsida; order Caryophyllales; family Cactaceae; genus Carnegiea; species Carnegiea gigantea. The sequence goes on along the minus strand of JAKOGI010004716.1, from coordinate 2,606 downwards.
GGACGCTGGCCGCAGGCTGTGAACGCTGGCCGCAGCCCTGTGAACGCTGGCCGCTTGTCCTGGACGCTGGCCGCAGCCCTGGGAACGCTGGCCGCAGCTCCTGAACGCTGGCCGCAGCCTGTGAACGCTGGCCGCTTGTCCTGGACGCTGGGCGCAGCCCCTGGACGCTGGGCGCAGCCCCTGGACGCTGGGCGCAGCCCCTGGACGCTGGCCGCAGGGCCCTGAACGCTGGCCGCAGCCCCGCGAACGCCCGAAAGCCGTCCCGAGAAAAAATCCCCGTATTTTTGTCGTGCGTTTTTCCCCAAATTTTGTCCACCCATTCCCCACGATTTTTAGAGGATTTACAAGCTTTGTCCCGCATTTTTCTGATTTTTCTCCGATTTTTAGGATTTTTTTTCGTTTTCGACTTTAAAAAATCATAAAAAATAGCTCGGGTGTCCGAAAAATTCCGAAAAAAATATTTTTTAGTAATTTCACATCATGATCTTTCCAATGGTACCATTGGTTGCTGCTGAAACATTCTAAATCTTCAAAAAACCCCAGGATGATTTTTCGTCACAGTTGATGTCTACTGGGGGCAGAGCCAGTAGAGTTATAAGAGCTCTTTATAGGGGAGGTGCTTGGCAAGCAGCTGGGGCAGCAGCAGGGTCAGCGGCAGCCATCGCCCATGCATGGCAGGGCATGGCATGATGTCAAAGGCCTTGTTGCCATGGCTTCCTTGCACCGAACCTTGGCGGGCGGATGAGGGACCACCCCGGGGGTCGGGTTTTGCCTCGGGAAGCGTGACTAGCATGAAAATTGGTGGATATCGATCGATGGAGTGCGGGAATCGTTGCTATGCTAGTTCCTACCTTCCGAGGCACCGGTGGTGCTCCTGACGCCCGTCTTCGGTGGCATTCCCTAGGCTTCTAGGATGCCATCACGGGTGGGGGCCTTGCCACCCCTCACCCGAGAACGGTGATCACCCCCACGTGGGCAGGGGTGATTGTCGGTGAATTCCCGCGGCCCACCGTCCCTTCTTTCTTGACCCGGCCCCCTTGCTCCATGACATCATTTCTGTTGCTCGACCTGCCCCGTCCTGGGGGCGGACGGCGGACGCACTGGCTTGTGGGATTTAAGCGGGGGCGTGTTGCCTTCCACGTGCGGGCTGACCGGCGCAAGCGCGGTGACAGGAGAGGCGACGCGGGAGGGGCTGGACGCCCCGGTTGTGAGAAGCCTGTGATCGGTGAGTGAGGGCCTAGACGCTTGAGCTTGTAAGCCCCTCGCGCCCGTGAGGCACTGCCACGAACGGGGGGGAAGGCTTGTCTTGAGGAGCCGATCCGTGCGACGACGGCGGGGTTGATCGCTCCGGTGGGGGAAGCCGACGATCGGTGAGGGAGGGCCTAGACGCTTGAGCTTGTAAGCCCCTCGCGCCCGTGGGGCCGAAGTACACGAACGGAGTGGGAGGCCCTTCCCGAGGAGCACTTCCAAGGGCGCGACCTGAGGCCTGCGCGGGGCGGGGAGTGCCCTTCGCATCGGGATTTTGCCGGTGGGGATGCAGTTGCGCCCCTCGTCCCTTGTTTCTTGACATGGCCCCTTGCTCCTTGACATTGCCTTTCTGTTGCTTGACGACCCACCTCCCCCCGTCCCGGGGCGGACGGCGGACGCACTGGCTTGTGGGATTTAAGCGGGGGCGTGTTGCCTTCCACGTGCGGGCTGACCGTCGCAAGCGCGGTGACAGGAGTGGCGACGCGGGATGGGCTGGACGCCCCGGTTGTGAGAAGCCTGTGATCGGTGAGTGAGGGCCTAGACGCTGAGCTTGTAAGCCCCTCGCGCCCGTGAGGCACTGCCACGAACGGGGTGGAAGGCTTGTCTTGAGGAGCCGATACGTGCGACGACGGCGGGGTTGATCGCTCCGGTAGTGGAAGCCGACGATCGGTGAGTGAGGGCCTAGACGCTTGAGCTTGTAAGCCCCTCGCGCCCGTGAGGCAGAAGTACACGAACGGAGTGGGAGGCCCTTCCCGAGGAGCACTTCCTAGGGCGCGACATGAGGCCTGCGCGGGGGGGGGAGTGCCCTTTGCATCGGGATTATGCCGGTGGGAATGCCGTTGTGCCGCGGGGTGGGGGGGCACCTCCCCTCCTCAAAATCCAACCCGATTTCCTTCGAGATCCCCCCGAAAACCCCTTGTTCACACCACCTTCCTTCCCCCCCCGAAAACCCCTTGTCCCCCCCAGCTTACTTCCCCCTCTCGCCCCACTCCACTTGAAAGCACCCTGACAACCCTCCCCTCGTCCCGAGGAGGACGCGCTGGCTGTGGGATTTACGCGGAGGCGTGTTGCCTACCACGTGCGGGCTGACTGTCGCAAGCGAGGTGACAGGTGAGGCGATGCGGGATGGGCCGGAAGCCCCGGTAGTGGAAGCCGACGATCGGTGGGTGAGGGCCTAGACGCTTGAGCTTGTAAGCCCCTCGCGCCCGTGAGGCCGAAGTACACGAACGGGGTCGAAGGCTTGTCTCGAGGAGCCGATCCGTGTGACGACGGCGGGGGTGATCGCTCCGGTAGTGGAAGCCGATGATCGGTGAGTGAGGGCCTAGACGCTTGAGCTTGTAAGCCCCTCGCGCCCGTGA
>JAKOGI010004715.1:0-17500 GCA_029747015.1 Carnegiea gigantea | reverse complement strand
TCTCATTCCCCATGTTTAAGTAAAAATAAAATGCAATACAGGCCCAACCAGTTTTTCGTTTCCATGAATGTTTCACAATACAGAAATGCATGTACTGAGCTTCGACTCACAATTTGAAATGTTGTTATGTTTTGTTTTAGGAAAGTGTTCAGTGAATCGCCCTCAGGGGAGCAAGATAGTTGAAGATGATAAGTGAGTCGGGAAGTCTACATGGAATAGTGATATATTTTGGTGTTGAGACTGTATATTTTATCAGAATTCTATATTTTGGTATAATTCTTAAGATGTTTGAATGGGTTGTGATATATTTTGATGTTAGAACAATTTCTTTATTTATCTAAATGATCTGATGGGTTGTGATGGTATGAATGCCTTTGATGGTAGACATTAATTATTATGGATAAATTTATCATGCACAAGCAAAGCCTTATACTTGTTGAACGGCGGTAATGCCTAATCATTTGGGTTATCATTCTAATTGGGAAAACCAATGAAAGAAATGCAAACAGTGATTTACTTACATTTGGGCCGTTACATATACATGTACACATACATAAATATAGTTATGTATATATATTTGTATATGTGTATATATACATATATAGATATATATACACACACACACACACACACATATGTATACATATATATATATATATATTACAGATATATATCTATATATATATATATAGAGAGAGGAGAGAGAGAGATGTATTCAGGGAAGAGAAGAGAGAGAGATAAATACAATAATATATTATCTGTCTGTATACATTTATATATTACATATATAATATATATTTATGTATATGTATATAAAATGTAACATATATATATATATATATATTATATATATATATATCTTATATATATATATACATATGTATATGTACGTACAAATATCATACATACGTATTATATGTATGTTTATATTATATATACTATATATGTTGTATATATGTGTGTGTTTGTGTATATATATATATCTGTGGTGTGTGGTGTTGTGGGTGTGTGTGTGTGTGGTGTAGAAAATATAGATATATATAATATAATATATATATATATATTATAATATGTACATATATATATTATATATATAGATATATATGTATATTATGTACATATATCTATAGATATATATATATATATATATATCGTATATATATATATATATTATATATAATATATAATATATATATATATTTTGTATGCTTATGTGTATATACATCATATATTCTATGTATATAAATGTATATATGTGTGTATATAACACATATCGCATATATATATCATATATATATACTATATATATATATATATATATATATATATATATATATATATATATATATATATATATATATATAATATAATAATAATATATATATATATATATATATATATATATATATATATATATGTATGTATATACACACACACACACACACACACACACACACACACACACACACACATATATATATACACACACACAACGATCTCTTCTCCCCGGTGGCGCTGACGAAATCCGGCGAGCAGCCATGGCACAGGGAAGACGAGGTCGACCTCGCCGAATGTCAAGCCCACTCCCTTCTCCCCACACAAATAAGGAATCCCCTGATAAACTCGAGATTTCGCCTGCTTCCCCTGAGCAAGCAGCGAAATCTCAAAACACGATTTCACTAGTTTCCCCTGACAAAGTAGCCGAACCACACAATGCGATTCCTCCGATTAAGAGCTCATACACGGCTCTGGTAAACCCAGACGAAGGAACCTCTCAATCCTTTATTACATCACTAACCATCAATGGAAAGAAGTGCCCTAAACTTGAACCAGAGGATGTAGCCCCAGAAGTCGACTATTGGCAATCGGTGGTTCTATGTACGGTGCTTGGAGCTAATCCACCTCTCGAGGTCATCGATAGGTTTATTCGCAGAATTTAGGGGAACTACTTGATAGATAAGGTATGCCTAGTTCCCTGGCCTTTTTCTGGCTAGATTCAACCATATCCATGAACAGCAAAAGGTGATTAGTAAAGGGGTCTTCTACTTCGATCGAAAACCCTTCATTGTCAAACCATGAAATGCTGAAATGGAAATTAACACTGAGGAAATTGAAGCACTACCAATTTGGGTCCAGCTGCATGGTCTTGATATCCAATATTGGGGTGTCACTAGTTTGAGCAAAATAGGAAGTTTGATTGGAATTCCCATCAAAACCGATAGATACCCTAAGGAGAAATCTATGTTGAGGTATGCCTGGGACATCCCTTTGAAGGAGGAGTTCCCTGAATACATTAAATTTACAAATGACAAGGATGTCTTGATTAGGCAAAGTGTCCTATATGAATGGCAACCTATCAAATGCAAGCCCTGTCATATGTATGGTCATCTGGAAGACCAATGTAGGAAGAAGCAAGCACCTCAAAAGGTTTGGAGTGTGAAATAACCATGCCCTGTATTTGACCCATTAAGATCCATACCCCAAACAACAGCTGATGCTGAAGGGTTTACCTCAGTGCCTAGTAGAGGCACTGCTAGGTCCTCTCCGCGGCACATTGATGATCGAGATCACCCCCACAAGTCAAATAGCTTATCTGCTCTGACCACTAAAGAGGACACTCATGTGTCTATGGATACACAGCTGGGGGATTCCCTCAATGGGTGAGATATGCAGCTGGAACATTCGAGGCCTAAACTGGCCTAATAAGCAAGAAGACTTAAAAATCTTCTTGCAGCTACAGCAAATTGCAATAATTGGTTTACTGGAGACCAAAATCAAAATTCATAATTTTGGTAAAGTGGCAGATCAACTATTCAGAGGCTGGAACATGGTTCACAACTTTGTTCCAAATAATCATGGGCGTACACTGGTAGCATGGAAACCTTAATGGTATACTCTCAGGCAAATTTCCCGATCAGATCAACATTTACATTGCTTAGTTAAATCTCAGACAACTATGCAACATTTTTATCTGACGTTTATTTATGTGGACAACCATGAAAGTCCCAGGCAAGGCTTATGGGCTGAGCTAGAATACATCGCTTTGGACATGAATGAGGCTTGGTGCGTATTGGGAGATTTTAACTCGATGCTATACTCAGGAGACAGAATAGGAGGCAACCCCATCCAGGATCATGAGGTTAAATCCTTCACTGAATGCATCCATAGTTGCGGGCTACAAGAACTTCCATCCAAGGGCTCCTATTTTTCCTGGACCAATAAAACTATCTGGTCCCGAATTGATCGAGCCTTTGTCAATACCTTATAGTACTCGCACTTTGGTTTCAGTCAAGTGCTTTATATGAGTCACTCGCTATCTGATCATACCCCCCTCTTACTCCATCTCATCAACAGTCCTAAACCGAGGAAAGCTTTTCACTTTTGTGAAATGTGGACCAGAGACCCTTCCTTTCAAACCATCATACACAACATGATGCCAGCTGTTATACATAATGCAGGCCAGCAGTTGCAATCCTTTCTGCAATGAACATAAAAGGCCCTCCTTCAGTTAAATAGAGATAAATACCATGACCTATGCACCCAGCAACTGAAGGCAAAAGAAGCTCTTGAAAGAATCCAAATGAATCTATAGGCCTCTCCCAATAATGAGCAGCTCAAGCTAGCTAAAACTCAGGCCAGGGAGCATTATACCTCAATCATATCCTCAGCCCTGGCCATTAGTAAACAACAATACAAAGCCAAATAGATAGGTTATGAGGATGCCAGCACCAGGTACTTCTATGCAAAAGCCAAGCAAAGGAAGTTGGAATCATATGTATATGAATTAAAAGATGAGGAAGGGAGGGTTCAGCAAGGCTTCCCTGAGGTTGCTAAGGTGTTACAATCCTTTTATGGCTTATTGGGACCTAGCTCACCCACAGCCCCCCTGAACCACCAGACTATAGCCATGAGGTCCACCCTATCCCTTGAGCAACAGATGGACCTGTGTGCTCCATTTACAAGAGATAAGATTAAAGAAGCTTTGTTTTCCATCCCAGCATAAAATCTCCCGGGCCTGATGGGTTCAATAGTACCTTTTTCAAAGCTACGCGGGATAACACATGTCCACTGGTTTTTCAGGCCATCAACGAATTCTTTCAAACTACGCAGCTGTCTCCTTAAATTGGGAAAACAAAGCTTGTTCTCTTGCCTAAGATCCAAAATCCCACTGAGGCCAAAGACTTTCGACCAATCTCTTGTTGCTCTGTTATCTACAAGTGCATAGCAAAACTGTTAAGCTCGCGATTAAAATAAATCCTTCCTTACCTCATCCACCAAAATCAGGGAGCGTTTGTGAAAGATCGGGAGATCCTTTTTAATGGACTCATCTGTCAAGACATAGTTAGGGGTTACTCGCATAGAGGCATACCCCCATGCTGTCTTATGACGATTGATCTTCAAAAGGCGTTTGATTCTGTGCATTGGCAATTCATCAAGGATCTTATGTCCCATCTAAATTTCCCCCCACAATTCAAAAAATGGATTATGGCTTGTTTGCGGTCAGTAAGCTTCTCTATACATGTTAATCGGCAAATAGGAGGGGAATTCCCTGGAGGACGAGAGCTCAAGCAAGGCGATCCCCTCTCCCCCCTTCTATTTGTATTAACAATGGAATATTTTACAAGACACATGATGTTGATAGGCATGAGCCCTCAGTTCTCCTTCTATCCCAATTGTTCCAGATTAAGCCTTAATCATCTTATGTTCACGAACGACATGCTTATTTTTAGCAAGGCTCACCCTCTAATGCTAAAGTTAATCATGCAGGTCCAGATAGATTTCCATGCGTGCTATGGGCTGAAAGCAAACACAAGCAAGTCCCAGGTGATATTTGGTGGATGTAGCAGAGCACTCCAAGATGAGTGCTTGAAGATAACTAAGTTTCAGGAGGGATCATTCCCCTTGCGTTATTTAGGGGTCCCCATAACCGCAAGCAAGCTCAACAAAAGTGAATGCAGAGTGTTGGTGGAGAAAATCATAGGGAAGGTCAGGCTATGGTCATCCAGATCCTTGTCCTTTGCTAGACGAGCACAGCTCCTCAACTCGATTGTATTCGGTATGTTCTCATACTGGTCTAGCATGTTCATTATCCCCCAGGAGGTAATAGACCAGATTAATGCTATTTGTCGAAAGTTCTTTTGGGGAGGAGAAGCAGATTATACACAAAGTCCATATATAGCTTCGTCTAAAACTTGCATCCCCAAGAAACATAGAGGCATTGAATTGAAAAACTTATCAGCCTAGAGTAAGGCATCTATTGCAAAGCTGGTATGGTGCATTGCATTGAAAAAAGACATATTGTAGGTGAAATGGATTCACACAAGATATTTAAAAACTAAAAATTGGTGGGCATACCAACCCCCATCCGACTGTAATTGGTATTGGAGGAAAATTATGGGTATCAAGGACCTATTCCTAAGAGAGATAAGCTATAATCACGAGTGGAAATGGCTGGACGGGAGGCCCTATACTGTTAAGGCAGGCTACAAATGGATTATGGGGGCTTCGGGTTTTTAATGTTGGAGCAAAATGGTATGGACTAGACTTGCCATACCGAGACATGCCTTCATTGCGTGGCTCTTCATGCATCAAAGATTGCCAGTGATGAGTCGACTGGCCAGATTCACGGGTTATAGCACTCATCTCAAATGTGTTTTATGTAATGAAGCAGACGAAGATCTCAATCATCTCTTTTTCCAGTGTTCCTAGAGCACTAATTACTGGCGCTTGATCCAAGCATGGTGGCCACACCAGATTCTATGCTCTAGCCTTGAGCAATTCCAAAGATCTCTTAAAAAGCCGCCAGGGCCAAGGAAGCATCAACACATCACCTATGCAATCATATCAGCCTCCATCTACCAAATTTGGAGAGCTCGCAATCAGAAGCGTTTTCACAATCAGCCAACACCGACACATGTTCTGTTTCAAGGAGCAAAGGAGCAACTCATACAGCAGATACTTATCATCAATCAAACAACTATACATTGTACACACCAAGCATAGCTAGATAGAAAAGATAGAATCCATAGGAGTTTAGCTTTCGTTTACATCCGACCAGAAAGGAGATATAAGGGTGTACAGAGCTATTTTTACTTGCAACATATCAATTCTTCCACTGCAAATATATATATATATACACACACACACACACACACACACACACAAAACAAATATATATATATATATATATATATATATATATATATATATATATATATATATATATATATATATAACACATAACATTACATACTACATATATATATACAATGTGTGTGTGTGCGCGCCGCGCGCTGGTGTGCACATGTATGTACGGTATTGTGGTGTGCTGTTATATATACATACATATATATATATAATATTATATATATATATATATAGATATATATATATATATATATATAATATGCATCTATATAAATATATATATATATTAATATATATATATATATATAATGTGTATGTGTGTATATATATATATATATACATTATATATATACATATATAGATATCTATATAACATATTATATACATATTGTGAGGTTCGTGAGTATACAACCACAAGAGGGGGGTGAATTTGAATTGTGGTGTCTGATTTTCGCATTGCAAATAACAAACACCCTCACAGAGGTTGTTCTCAAATGACAAACACCCTGATAGCTTGTTTGCACGGGGTGTTCTCAATTATTGCAGATGCGAAAATCACCAAGATAAATGCGGAAAATAAAGCACACACAATTTTTACGTGGAAAACACCTCTAGCCCAACTGAGGTGTAAAAAACCACGACCTATCTCGTGTAGGATTTAACCACTTTCACTAACGGGCTTCACACGTTACAAATGTAACACACCTTGTTACAACTTGCAACCACGTAACCTTCTTCCCAAAGACAGGTTACACCACGTCCAACCTTCGCAAGATTAGACCCGTCCAAGTCCACACGACTAGGACACACTCACTCACTTTTCTGATTCAAGATCAGGGTTACAAACACCTTACAGGGGGTGCTTCTTACTAAGCAGATGTAAGGTACAATAAAAATCCTATTATGCCAATGGTTTGAAAACTCAAAATCAAACACAGCTTGTCACGGTTTGCTTTTCAGAATGAAGCTCAAGAATCTTTGAGTGTAGACCGTGTTTTCTGATTTTTCCTGAATTTTTCAAAAAGCTGTGTTTAAGCAAATTCAACCTGAGTTTTTTTTTCTCTCTCTGTTTTTCGAGTGTTTTGAATATCTGTATATATCTGTCTGTGTGTATGTACTTGGAGAGAAAAAGCTGAGGCTTTTAAACAAAAAAACCAACGGTCATAAACCACAGAATCAGCTAAGTATGGAAATTGATTTTCAATCAGGAAATTTTCTCCTACGGCTAGTGATAAAATTTTGCCAAAATATAAGGGATTTGATATCTTAAAAGATAACCCTTATCTTCCCATAACCGTGAGGTAGATTCAAAAAAAGCAACCAGAAATTTTCAGCTTTTGAAACTTTACCATATCCGAAAATATGGTCAAAGGAAATCTTTAAGTTTTGGCAAATCTCCCAAATCTTATTTTCGAAAATCTCCCATAATATTTTCAAGAAATATCCTTTCCAGAGAAATAGCAGTTTTGAAATTCAAGGAAAGTAATCTGGAGATCTTAGCCAACTAAAAAAAATTTTCAAAGATAACCAGGTGTGGCTACTGCAGTTCAGAAACACCCTAGGCACCCTGTTCGCAGGGTTGTTCGCAACTGGTGTTCTGAAGCACTTAGCGCAAAAACCGATTCAAGAGGTGTTTAAAATGATGTTTTCAATATTGGCATATTAACAAGAGTCTAAATAAATAAAACCTATATACCCAAGACTTCTTATTTTGAATGTCATCTTGTCCAAGATTTATGGTGCTGCTGTGAACACCAAGGCCACCTTGTTTGCTGGGGTTGGTCTTTCCATTGCTAGAGTTCAGGAACATGCCTTACAATCAACTGTCGAGATGGTGTTCTTGACTTAATATAGAATCACCAAGTAAAACTTGTTTTGAATACTTGTTCTCACATATAGCAAACCAGTTAGTATAATAAAGAACACAAACACCAGTTAGGCCTGTTTGGAGACCGTGTTTGGAGCAACACTACTAGGATAAATTTTTACACTTGGATTTGTTATCATCAAAACTAAATATAATAACTCAACAAATTCCCCCTTTTGATGATGACAAACCAAGTGACCATATTGACAAAAAAAAATTGAATGCTGATAGGGATCCACGTAAGTCAAGGTCCACTTAAGTCAATGCTAGGATCATTCGTCAATAGGGGAGGGTTACACTCTTCTTCCCCCTTTTGGCATCATTAAAAAGCATAAACAACATTATGAATGCAAGAAAAGAAGTATGTAGCAGAAGGGGCAAAAAGCATTAATAATGAGATATTGCATTAAAAAATACAATGCCAAAAACGAAATTAAGAAAGGAGGAGACTAGAGAGCAGCCTATACAATCAGGGAGCAGGGGGGGGTTTCGTTTGCAGAGGAGGAATGCTGGGGGCAAGAGTGGAGAGAAGTGCAAGGAGATCTTCATGGCGTTTGGCCGAGAGAGCTCGTTCCTCAGCAAGAGCAGCCTTGACAGCTGAGAGCTCATCATTGAGGCGAGCATTGTCCTCAAGAACAGCCTCAACCTTGACGGAAGGTTGCCCAGAAACAGGTGGTCGAGGTGGTTGACGTCCCTGTTTGGAAACTGACCCTTCGCCAACCTCATAGCCACACCCTAGGAGAGTGTCAATCCCAATCTCATCAATGATTTGGGCCGCCAATCTTCGTGTGAGCACTATCCCAAAATGCTCAAGCACCCTTGTCAACAGAAACCCATAGCCAAGATCATGTGTCCGGGTGGTGTTCGCAATTCGCTCTATGTGGCGAATCATGATTGCAGGGAGGTTTACTGGTTCCTCCCGATCCAGTAGGTCAACCAGACATTGATTGAAGGCATCTGCTGAGTTTCGCCCTTGACCTCGCGGTATTATGTTCTTGATGGTGAACATAAACAGTAGTTGGTGCAGGGAGGTCATTTTACCCTTCTTAACCGAAAGGGGTGTTCTCAGGCCCTGTTTTTGACTAAGGCGTTTGGACACCTCTAAGATCCTGGCTGTTTCCAGGGCAGTTTTGTCTTCCCTCATATACACAACAAATCCACGAGAGGGGATGCCCAGAATATCACTTAGGGTGGCTTCATCAAAGGAGAAATGACACTCATTGACAGCACTTGTCACTACCCATTTGTGACAGAGCAGTTGGCATAGAATTCAGCCAACTCAGGCACAGAACACCCTTGCTAGGTGTTTGCAAACAACTCAAGCCAGCCTTGGGCTCGAAGCTTGGTCAAGAACACCCCCAGACCCTGTTCTTCGAAAAAGCTTACATTCACTACCTTTCCCTTGACGACATTACGCTTCAGCAACTGCGCATGTTTGTCAGACATAGGAGAGGGAGTGAACTGCTTTGGGCGTTTAAGGACAGGAACAGAGGTGGTAGTTTCTGGTAGGGGGGCTGTTCTGGGCTTTCGCTTGAGGGGTGTTTTGGTAGGAGAGGGCTTCACAGCAGGGTTATTGGTTGGTTTTGGAGGAGATTGTTCTTCAGAGGACTCGGAAAACACCGGTGTCCCCTGTTTGAAGGTGGTGTTCTCAGAGTCAGAACTCGAGAACCCTTCAGAAGAAGAAGAAATATCCTCGATGATAGGAGCAGAGGGTTTGGAGGGACGATGAGAGGATTGAAACGCTAGCCTTGCAGATTTTCGAGAGGGCTTAGAGGATTGAGGAGAAGAGGGAGTTTGAGAGGGTTGAGACCTTGGTTGTGGCATTGTTCTTGGCGTTCTGCTACGCCTAGCCACGATTTTCACCCTCTTCCTTTTCTCTCCAGTTTGAAAGTCTGGAGTGGAGATTTCAGCCTCAGGGAGAGAATTCTTCTCTAGACTCCCCTCTGACGACTCATTCGACTTCCCTTGGAAGTCGACATGCAGATCCTCCACAAACACACCTTCGATAGAGGCAGCCCCTGTTTCTGTCGCGGTGTCAAAGAACAACCCAGAAGAATAGGGCTCAAAATTAAACCCTTCAGGGGTTTCCAAGAATTGTTCTTGAGACCCCGACTTTGTTCCCTCTGACTCAACTGAAATGGGACAAACAATTGCCCCTACGAGGAACACCAATTCCCTTCGACATTCAAAGGGAATATCATCCATCCCCATTCCCACTGATTTTAGGGACAAGCTTTTCAGGAATTTCAAAGGCTTGTACGAGATTGGGCGAGAAGGAGCAGGGATTGAGGAAGCAAGAACGAGGGCTTTTGAGTGAGAGGTGTTGTTGGAAGCCATTGTTTGCTAGAGGAGAGAGATTAGGGTTTAGAGGGTTTGCTAGGGTTTGAAAGCAAGAACAGAGGAGAGAGAGAGAGAGAGAGAGAGAGAGAGAGAGAGAGAGAGAGAGAGAGCAAGACGGGGAAAATAGACACACGCAAAGGGGGTTTTAAACTCCCTACCCGTTATGAGGGGCCACCTAGGAAACACCTAGAATTTAAGCAGGCAGCATACATTAATGACAATCAAGGCATACCTGTTCGAGCCATCTGTTCTTGAACATGCTTCTCTCATTCCAAGGTCTGTCACGAACACTCTTTCTCCATCTCCCAAGGTAGCAGTCTTCATAAATAATCATAATAGCACACAAGATTACACATATTTGTTAAGCATAGACCACTGTTTTGATAGCAATAATTGCAAACAAGTGGATAGAACAGGTATTATAGGGTGTTTTGTCAGCTTGATCTAACTCTGAGAACAGGTGTTCTCAGGGTGTTTTCACCAACCCCAATTCCAGTCTGTTCTCTCAAATTGGTCTCTAGCTAGTGCCTTAGTGAATATATCAGCAATTTGATTTTCCGTTGAGCAAAAATTCATAGAGATTAAACCCTTTTCAACATTATTTCTCAAGAAATGATGTCGAATGTCAATATGCTTTGTTCTTTTATGTTGACATGGATTTTTGGCAATATTAATTGCACTTGTGTTATCATAAAAAATAGGAATGCGTCCAATGTCAACATAAAAGTCCTTAAGCTGTTGCCTTATCCACAACAGTTGAGCACAACATGAAGCTGCTGCAACATATTCAGCTTCTGCTGTGGACATGGAAACTGAATGTTGCTTCTTGGTAGCCCAAGATACCAAACAAGGTCCAAGAAAGTGAGCCATACTTGAGGTACTCTTTCTATCAACTAGGAATCCAGCATAGTCAGCGTCAGCATATCCAACAAGATCAAAATTTCAACCTTTAGGATACCATAAAGCTAAATTGGGTGTATGTTTCAAATACCTTAGTATCCGTTTAACAGCCTTAAGAAGAGTTTCCTTAGGGTTAGCCTGAAAACGGGCACATAAACCAAGACTAAAAACAATATCAGGTGTACTAGCGGTTAGGTATAAGAGTGACCCAATCATACCCCTATAGAGTTTCTCCTCAACTGAGGGACTCCCATCATCCATAACCAACTTGGTTGAAGGAGAAATAGGAGGGTCTATGGGTTTGGCTGACTCCATCCCAAAACGCTTAAGTAACTCCTTGATATACTTTTGCTGATGGATCATGGTGCCGTTTAGAGTTTGCTTGATTTGTAAGCCTAAGAAAAAATTAAGCTCACCCATCATGCTCATCTCAAACTCACTCCTCATCATATTTGAAAATTCATTGCACAAATCATGATGAGTTGCACCAAATATAATGTCATCAACATATATTTGGACAATCAATAAATGTCCCCCCTTAGATTTTAGAAACAAGGTATTGTCTACCTTGCCTCTTCTAAAATCATTTTCAAATAAAAAACTTGACAACCGTTCATACCGAGCTCTTGGAGCTTGTTTTAAACCATAAAGTGCCTTGTCAAGTTTAAAAACATGATTTGAAAAATCACCATTTTCAAAACCAGGGGGTTGTTTGACATACACCTCTTCTTTAAAGTATCTGTTTAGGAATGCACTTTTAACATCCATTTGATATAGCTTGATTTCCATATGAGCTGCAAAGGCTATTAAGATTCGAATAGCCTCAATTCTAGCAATTGGTGCAAAGGTTTCTTCATAATCGATCCCTTCTTCTTGATTATACCCTTGAACAACCAGCCGTGCCTTGTTCCTAGTGACTGTTCCTGACTCATCCAGTTTGTTTTGGAACACCCACTTGGTTCCAATGATTGTTCTCTCTGCAGGTTTAGGTACAAGGTGTCATACTTTGTTTCTCTCAAATTGATGAAGCTCTTCTTGCATAGCCGTTATCCAATCTGAATCTGCAAGAGCTTCATTCACACTTTTTGGCTCAATGTTAGAAAGAAAAGCATAGAAAGTACAAAAATTCTTTAGTTTAGATCTAGTTTGCACTCCAGGATTAATATCTGACAAGATTTGATCAAGAGGGTGCGAACTATGGTGCTTCCATGGTCGTGGAGTAAGAGGATCCACAGACCCATGCTTTACTCTAGTCGTAACATAATGCTTACGATCATCTCCCGAGCCTGTTTCTGCACATGTTTGTAAGTCTATTCCTAAATAACACGATTCCGAACAGGGTTCAGCGGTGTTTTCCCTTATTTGTTCACCTTGCCTGCTGTTCTGAGGAACACCTTCAGGAGTTGTTTTCTCCATGGTGTTCTTACCTCGTTTATCTTGGAGCAACACTCCTTTTCGAACAAGACCTAATTCAAGTTCATCTTCCTGTGCATCATTCTCACTCAACAAGGTAGATTCATTAAAAAGCACATGCACACTTTCCTCAACACACAAGGTCCTTTTGTTAAAGACTTTGTATGCCTTGCTGTGAGAAGAATAGCCAAGGAATATTGCCTCATCACTCCTAGGGTCAAACTTTCCTAAGGCATCCTTCCCATTATTATGCACAAAATACCTACAACCAAATGTCCTTAGGTGCGTAATATTGGGTTTTCTGCCTTTGAAAAGTTCATAAGGAGTTTTATTCAACATGGGTCTGATCATGCATCTATTTATAATGTAACACGAGGTGTTCAATGCTTCTGCCCAAAAATACTTAGGAAGACCACTAGCAATAAGCATTGTTCTGGTCATGTCTTCCAGGGTGCGATTTTTGCGCTCAACCACACCATTTTGTTGGGGTGTTCTGGGAGCTGAGAAGTTATGATCAACACCATGTTCATTACAATAGTTGATAAAACTTGCATTTTCAAACTCAGTTCCATGATAAGATCTCAAGCTAATTAAAGAGTGTTCTACTCTCTTTTCAATCTTTTTGAGAAGGGCAATAAAATTCTCAAAGGTTTCATCTTTGGATGCCAAAAACAAGGTCCAAGTAAATCGAGAGCAATCATCCACTACAACAAGCACATACTTTTTCCCACCTCTACTGGTTACCCTCATGGGACCACACAAATCAATGTGTAATAATTCTAGAGGTCGAGTAGTGCTTACATATTTTTCGATTTAAAAGAAGATCTGACTTGTTTGCCTTTTGCACAAGCTTCACATATCTTGTCATCATTAAATTTGATGGAAGGTAGTCCAATAACTAGGTCTTTTGAAACAAGTTTGTTTAACAAGGACAAGCTTGCATGACCTAGTCTCTTGTGTCATAGCATTATATCATCATTTAATGCATTTAAACAAGTCAGATTATTTTGGGGAAGAGTGGAAATACAGACTTCATAAACATTTTGACATCGCTTCCCCCTCAACACAACATCTCCTGTGTCGTCATTCACAACCAAGCAACGTGTTCGTGAGAACACCACTAGGTTGTTCTTGTCACACAGTTGGGACACACTTAGCAAATTGGGCTTTAAACCATCAACCAAGTGCACATTGTCAATTGAATGGGAGAGAGTTTTACCAATATTACCTATACCGACAATTGTCCCAGACTTGCCGTTTCCAAATGCTACACTTCCACCATTCAAAGCTGTAAGTGAGAGAAAATTTGATCTTTCTCCAGTCATGTGCCGCGAACACCCACTATCAACATACCACAGCTGCGTGTTTTCAAGGTTGTTTTCTGATATGTTTGACAGGGTGTTTCTTACCCTGTTTGCTGGGTTGTTTGTGGGATTGTTCTCTCTCACTTCAGCCTGCAAAACAAATCACGGGTTAGTTTTGGGAACCCAGATCCACTTGGGTCCCATTCATTTAGACATGTAAAGCTCATCTTTTCTAATCCAGATTTGTTTCACATACCTTTCATTCTTTTCATTGGCATGTTTTCTTAAAGAACAAGAATATCGATAGTGACCAGTTTTACCACAATGAAAGCAAACAATGTTTTCAGGTAATCCCACACACTTTCTATGAATTGGGTAAACTGTTCGTTTAGGCTTATACCCAAGTCCCTTTTTGTTTCGACTGTGGTGAGTGTTTAACCAAGCAAGGGCCTGTGAAGATTTGTTCCAGCGTTTGTTTGTACTAAGCTCGGTTTCCAGTTTTTCTTTATTAGCATGCAAACCCTTGTTCTCTTTGAGCAGGGACTCAACCATTCCTTCCACCTCAAAGAGTTTTTCCTCTATTCGAGAGTAATCTCCTTTTTTTATAAAGAGGTTTTCTTTGAGTATATTAACATTTTCATGTAAACCGAGTTTTTCATTTTTAAGAATTTCATTTTCAAGCTCTAGGTCACGAACATCTCTTTTTAGATCAGCACATGTGTCTATCAAATTATATAGAAGTTCTTCTAAAGTGGCTTTGTTAAGACCATGTACCTTGTTCTTGAGATCTGAGAAGCTGATTGTTGATTCATCATTTGAATCTGAATCACTTTGTGCCATAAGTGCTACAACTCCTTCTTCAGCTTCAGATTCTCCTTCATCCTCAGAGGAATCTCCCCAAGCAGCCAGCATAGCTTTTGAGAATCGCTTGCCCAAATTGTTTACAGGGTGTCTTCGACCCTGTTTTCGAGGGTGTTCGGGCGTCTGATCTTCTCAAAGCAGAGGGCAATTCTTGACTAAGTGATTTGGTTTGCCGCACTTGAAACACCCTGTGAGCTGTTCTTTGGAGGTGTTTCTGGACTTGCTGAAGTCTTTTCTTTTGTGGTTTTCCTTGACCTTTTTGAAGAATTTCTTGAATTTTCTGGACATTAGGGCCATTTCTTCATCTTCAAGGTCAGAGTCAGTGTCCTCATGTGCTTTCAAGGCAAGCCCACGATCCTTCTTTTGCCCCTCTCTTTGCTGTGAGTTCTTTCGGAGTTCATAGGTCTGGAGATTACCAATCAACTCGTCGAGGGTGATCTTATTCATGTCTTTAGCCTCTTGGATGGCTGTTACTTTGGCCTCCCACGTGCGAGGTAAAATTCTGAGGATTTTCCTCACCAACTCTTTAGTGGTGAAAGATTTCCCAGGGATTTTAACTCGTTCGTGATGTGGGTGAACCGTGTATACATGTCCATCACAGTTTCATGATCACCCATATCAAACAACTCATATTGTCGCATAAGTAACTCAATTCTAGATTCTTTAACTTGACTCGTACCTTCATGAGCAACTTGCAGAGCATTCCAGATAGCTTGGGCTGATTCACACTCAGAGATGCGAGTGTATCCATTGGGTCCTAGGCCAAAATATAGAAGCTTTTTGGCCTTGGCATTTTTCTCCATTTTCTTGTAGTCCTCGGTATCAAACTCTATGGATTCCTTGGGAACCTTCTTACCATCTTCAAGCACCTTGGTGGGAACAAGGGGCCCATTCTTGATGAGCATCCATAATTCATAATCTTCTGCCTGAATATAGTTCTCCATCCTATTCTTCCACCAACTATAATGTTGGCCGTTGAAATAGGGCGGACGAGTAATGGATTGCCCTTCAAGAATTCCTTGTGGGGTACTCATCTTCAGAATCTCTCAAGGTGTTAACCTTTTGTAAGAGAACCCGCTCTGATACCACATGTTGAGTTCGTGCGTATACAACCACAAGAGGAGGGTGAATTGTGGTGTCTGATTTTCGCGTTGTAAATAACAAACACCCTAGTAGAGGTTGTTCTCAAATGACAAACACCATGATAGCTTGTTTGCACGGGGTGTTCTCAATTATTGCAGATGCGAAAATCACCAAGATAAATGCGGAAAATAAAGCACACACAATTTTTACGTGGAAAACACCTCTAGCCCAACTGAGGTGTGAAAAAACCACGACCTACCTCGTGTAGGATTTAACCACTTTCACTAACGGGCTTCACACGTTACAAATGTAACACACCTTGTTACAACTTGCAACCACGTAACCTTCTTCCCAAAGACAGGTTACACCACGTCAAACCTTCGCAAGATTAGACACGTCCAAGTCCACACGACTAGGACACACTCACTCACTTTTCTGATTCAAGATCAGGGTTACAAACACCATACAGGGGGTGCTTCTTACTAAGCAGATGTAAGGTACAATGAAGATCCTATTATGCCAATGGTTTGAAAACTTAAAATCAAACACAGCTTGTCACGGCTTGATTTTCAGAATGAAGCTCAAGAATCTTTGAGTGTAAACCGTGTTTTCTGATTTTTCCTAAATTTTTCAAAAAGCTGTGTTTAAGCAAATTCAACCTGAGTTTTCTATCTGCTCTTTTCTCGTGTGTTGTGTGTCTACTGGGAGAGAAAAAGCTGAGTTTTTAAACACAAAAACCAACGGTCATAAGCCACAGAATCAGCTAAGTAAGAAAACGATTTTCAATCAGGAAATGTTCTCCTACGGCTAGTGATAAAATTTTGCCAAAATATAAGGGATTTGATATCTTAAAAGATAACCCTTATCTTCCCATAGCCGTGAAGAGGTTTAAAGAGATTTTCAGCTTTTACCAAATCCGAAAATATGGTCAAAGGAAATCTTTAAGTTTTGGCAAATCTCCCAAAACTTATTTTCGAAAATCTCCCATAATATTTTCAAGAAATATCCTTTCCAGAGAAATGAAATTCAAGGAAAGTAATCTGGAGATCTTAGCCAACTAAAATAAATTTTCAAAGATAACCGGGTGTGCCTACTGCAGTTCAGAAACACCCTAGGTACCCTGTTCGCAGGGTTGTTCGCAACTGGTGTTCTGAAGCACTTAGCGCAAATACCAATTCAAGAGGTGTTTAAAATGACATTTTCAATATTGGCATATTAACAAGAGTCTAAATAAATAAAACCTATATACCCGAGACTTCTTGTTTTGAATGTCATCTTGTTCAAGATTTATGGTGCTGCTGTGAACACCAAGGCCACCTTGTTTGCTGGGGTTGTTCTTTCCATTGCTAGAGTTCAGGAACATGCCTTACAATCAACTGTCGAGATGGTGTTCTTGACTTAACATAGAATCACCAAGTAAAACTTGTTTTGAAGACTTGTTCTCACATATAGCAAACCAGTTAGTATAATAAAGAACACAAACACCAGTTAGGCCTGTTTGGAGACTGTGTTTGGAGCAACATTACTAGGACAAATTTTTACACTTGGATTTGTTATCATCAAAAATAAATATAATAACTCAACA